>APFE031372959.1:27979-83486 GCA_000404065.3 Pinus taeda
ATATGCTTTCATTTGAAAAAATTTAACTCAAAAACCTACTTTATAATGTTTATACTTGCTTTTCTTTTTAACACTGTTTAGAGTCTTTTTGTCCTGAAATGAGCTCTTTTGATGCGTTTGACTCCGTTCTTTTTGCAGGTTGACCATCTGATGGACTGTGGTGAAGGAACCAGGGTTGTTGCTGGCACTTTTGCAAACTTCTGAAAATTTCTTTATTTTTACAAATTTGACATGACCTTGGACTTTAAAAACAGGGTTTTTAAATCCAAGGCATAAAATGATCTGTAGCTGATGAAAATAACAATGAAACATATGTACATACCTCCCTCTGGCTTGCTGGGCACTCACTGACCTTAACTCATGACCTTGACATGATTTTGACTCAAAAACCTAGACCTAAGACCTGGGACCTGAAGAAAAAAATAACAACAAGTATGACTCAATTACATCATAGTATAACCTCATCCAGCAAAGCCAAGAAGGGAACAAAGACCAGATCCTCCATTCAGTGTTATGGCATGCCTAGTGGGATGCAAAATTGACACTGATGAGACACCTAACTATGCATATGCAAAGAGCTATTGATCACTGATGGAGGGCTTAAGACCGACACTAACACTCTGATGTTCTAGCTATCTATCCATTTGGAAAAGATGAAAGTGATAGCGAAACAACTGAATTTTCTCTTATGAGTGAACAAGAAAGATATCAAATAGAGGCAGAATTTAAAAGGTTGACAGACAAAATTAGAGATCAACAAGATCTATTGAACAAAAGGGAATATGACTCCAAAGAAGAAGCTACCAAACTAAAAGCCCATCTAGAGTTATTCAAGTTCAAATATCAAAAGTTGCTAAAAGCCCAACTAGAGGAAGGAAACAAGGTAAGGAAGTTATTCAAGGACAAGTATCAAAAGTTGCAGGATGAAGCAACATCACTAAGAGATGAAGTCAATGAAAGAAGCACAACCATCAAGAAACTCAGAGATAGATCCAGTTACTATGAAAATATTGAAGCCACGATCCGCTCACTAAAAGAAGATCTTGAAGAATCAAAGAAGCAGAATAAAGATCTACTCCAAGCTATTGAAAAACAGGAAAACGAAGTTATCAGCTTAAAATATCAGCTAGAATGTGCCTTCAGAATTCGTCAAATGCAGCAGGATGTGAATGAAGAACAAGAAAAGGAGATTCTCAATATAAGATGTTAGTTGGAAGATAAAAGAAATGTTGAAGAGAATGTGAAGAAGCAGTGTCTTGAAAAGGAAGAGCAACATCAAGTTGAGGTAAATATCTTAAAAGGTAAATTAGAAGAAAAGGATAAACTGTTATGATTTCAAGATAGTACTAAAGCCTTGGATGATATTCTTAGTAGTCAAAGGTCTCCTGCTATCAAGACTGGTCTTGGTTTTCATGAATCTGTTGAAGGTGAATCTAGTTCACAAGGTGAGGCAAGGAACTCTAAACAGAAATCTAAAATGATCAACAAGGAGATGAGAGGTCAACCCCATCAATAATCAAGGAAAGAGATTCTTCAAAGAAAATATTTTACTCCTCCTAAGAATAATGTTGAATGCTATGAATGTCCTAATCTTGGACATGTTGCAGCTAGATGTAGAAGAAGAATGGTTCAAGATCATCACACAGAAAGATCATCACATTCCAGGTACTTTCAGGGATATTGTTTTTCTTGCAATATGTTTGGTCACAAATCTGTTGATTGCTACAGGAGGAATATGAAACATATGATATGTTATGTATGTAACAAACTTGGACATATAGCAAAGGAATGCAGGAAGAAGATTTGGGCACCACACCAAAAGGAGAAAACATCATCACACTTGAAGATATGGAAGAAGAAGGAGATACAGTCAGAAATACGTGGCACAACACAATATACTCAGGACAACACAGACAAAACAGACTCAGGGGGAGCTGAAAGTGTAAAACTTCAATGTCCTAAATATCATACACAAGTTTCATAAAGGGAAGTCACGTATATATGTGATTTAGACATTGCAAATTCGCGTATATGTCAGTCTGAGGAAAAGCAGTGGGGACAGGCTGAGAAAAAAGGTCTGATATGACTCAGTCCATTATTTTCTCTATCGGTTAATAGTTACAGTCTGCTGAGGATGTGTGGAAATGTCTTGATACTTGTAAAATGTTTAGAATTGTTTTGATCCTAACTTGATGATGATGATGTCTTGATGCTTATTTCTGATATATGCATGATCAGATCTAACAGTAAATAGATGGCACAGGTTTAGGGGGAGCATATGCCTTTAATAATGCATTGTTGGCATTATGGTTAATAGTCCTTGGTGATGATTCTCATATAGCTAAATAATGTATCTTGCTATGATGTGGTTATGAGTTGTCCATGATAAAATCTCATATGATTCTTGGGGTTACATAGTTGATGTTCAGAACATATTGGTGGATTAAGGGTGCATATATGATGCTTACATGGTGATTTTCATAAGGATAAGGAGAAGTACAAAGCTTGAATACACAACGTCATTACTTGATGATGAGTCTCTCATATGCTGTTGTCGTCATATGCATGAAGATCATATAATACAACCATGATGCATGATTCCTATAGTTTTTGATGATCATGTGGATGAGGATTGTTGATGTTGATGATATAAAGAGACCTTGACAAAATCTTGAGCACCATATACTTAGTGTTGGATACATGGAATTGCATTATTGGAGATATGCTGATAAATTCTTACCTATATGATGATAGGTTGATTCTCACATATGATGATTGATGATTGTTAGATGAGGGATATTCCCGTGTAATGTTACATGGATGGTCATGGAGATCTTGATGATGATGACTATGGTGTTTTTCACTTATGATATCACGTGAATTAATTATGATGATGTTCAAAAGGATGAATTGATATATGCAGATATACCTTGGTACAGGACATTTGCAGGTTGCTGATATGGAAATAGTTGTACGCGAGTTTAATAAGGAGTATCCACGTATATATGCTTGTTTTTGTGGATACAGTCGTGTATATGTTGGTTTGAATGAAATCAGTGGGCCAGACTCAAGTTGAGAAGAGTCTCATATGAGTCTGACAGAGACAAACTGGTACAGCTTCAGGGGGAGCAGATAAAATTCTAATGATGCATTGTTGGCATTACCTTAGAAGCTCTTAGTTCGTGTACACAAGCTGTTGTTGGGTTCAGATAGATCAAGTACAGAAGGAGAATATAAGATCATGGTTTCTGAGCTGAAAAGTTCTACTGATATTAGTCATTGATGACTTTCATAAGTCTTACTCTTGATATTTGGTCTCTATGTCTTGTACTTCCTTTATTATTATTATCAAGGTCATGTAACGGCCTATGTTGGTTTCCCCACTATGCCTGGGATGGATGATGTAATGTTCTTGTTTTATCATATGTAAACTTTTGATGTATCCCCACTTGGTTGGGTAGATAAGTCCCACTTAAATGGGAGATGGATGTATGTATGAGTCTTTGGTAATAGGAAGGTCATTTATGATAGAGTCATGTTCTTCTTATAGAACACCTTTTTGCAGACGTTGCTTACAGTCAAGGGGAACATGAATATCTCATTTCAGCACAGCAGGGCAGAGATTTCAACATGTACTGAGAGGGAGCATGGTCAGATTGATACACCTTGGCATATACAAAGGGGGAGCTCATTCAGAGATTTCAACAGGTACTCAAGGGGAGTATGGTCAGCGGGATGTTTATCAAAGAAAGTGAATATCTTGGTCAACCCTTTGCCCTTGATGTCAAAGGGGGAGAGTGATTTGGTGTTGTTTCCATCAAGTCCAAAGGGGGAGATTGTTGGCATTACGATGCATGTGTTGTACCTGATGGCAACCCACTCATAGAAGAACATCTCTCTTAAGTTATAACTAGATGAATCTTTAGAAGAGATATCAGATGTGACTGAATGCATGGGATGCAGGACAGCCCAAAGGAATCAGATGATAGTTCTAAGTATGACAAGTTCTTTGCCATTAAGTCCAAAGGGGGAGATTGTTGGCATTATGAGACAAGTGTTGTCCTTGATGGCAAATCACACAGATGACAAATCATAGTGCAGGAGGTCAGCAGCAAGGAATTGATGATCAGTCGACAAGAATGAAGAGAAAATATATATACGCAGGTTCACTTTGACAAAGCTGTGTATACACGCAGGTTGGACATGCCCAAGATGCGTATGCGTATACATGCACTTTCATGCAAGGAAAAGCGCGTATATGTTGGAGAACTTACTTTTGGTCCATGGTAGTTAGTCCTTGGTACTTGAACCTATGATTTTGGACCGTAGTATCTCGTCAGATGTGTTGATCCCTAGTATTGGGTCCATGGTCTTAATTTGTTATGGTTTTGGACCGTGGTATTGTAAAAGGCCTAAGACTATAAAAGGAGAAGAAGATCATTAGGCAAGATACTTGAATATCTGATATAGGATGAGATCCAGTATGTAGGATATGGGTTATGATGCATTGCTTGATCGAATCTGAGGGATCTCACCGGTTGATGGAGAACAAGATCTACAGATAGATCGGGATCAAATGGTTTGAAATGGACTATCTCTATATGGTTGATTATGCTTGTTCTAGATCTGTATACTGATGCATATAATGTTCTGAACTGGGTATAACTTAAGTATGAAATAGCTGCAAGTCATGATAGATATGTACGTGGGTTGGCTTTGGTAAAAGCGCGTACATACGTGGGTTTGATTCATCCAAGTAGCATATACCATTTGAGCTATGATTTTTGATGATACAGTTGGTTCTGAATATTGTTACAGAGTTCAGTGTGCTGCTCTGTGTTCTGGTGACTGCTTTTTGTTGAAAGGGTTTCAGTGTTTCAATATTGAGTGTTTTAGGGATTGATGTTTCTAGTGTGTGTGTGCTTCAATGATATTGATGGGTCCAGTATGAAAATTGGATGAAACGAGTCCTTCAGATTTTAGAGTTGTGCTTCAGTGTATCCAGTCTGAAAATTGATGAAACGTGGTACCTGGTGGAAGAAAGAGAAGGTTGTAGCCTTCGGTAGGTCAGCACCTACGTACTAGTACATCAGCTAGTACAAGAGAAAAGGGGGTTATAGCTCCCTTCCAGGAGAGGCTAGAGAATGAGAGAAGGTTGTAGCCTTCTGTAGGTAGAAGCCTGTGTACTGGTATAAGTCTGCACCAGTACAAAACTATTGTAAAAAGAATTTCTTATTAAAAAGGATTGAGACGAGTTGCAGCAGGTGGTTTTCACCCACATTGTGTTTCCACCTTATATCTTGGTGTTCATGTGTGCTTCTTCTGTGTGATGATCTGTTTTGTTTTACTCGTTTTGACTACTATTCATATGGTCAATGAAGTTCTGATGCATTATCTAAGGATTAACATATAATGGATTATCTGAATCATAAGTATTCTGGATATACGCTAGTTGTATTAGACACAGTCACGTATACACGCGGGTTAATTTAACTGAAGTAGCGTATATGTATCTAAGTATGGAAATGAAAAAGTTTTATTGATTTGATAATACTAATTCACCCCCCCTATCAGTATTATTTCTAGCACTGGATACATGGCCTTGGCTGGGGAATGTGTTCAGACCGAGCCATATTCCTTTGAGGAAGCAGTGCAACAGCCGATTGGGTTGATGCTATGGTGGAGGAATATGACTCCATAGTTTGCAACAGTGTTTGGGACATGGTTCTGAGACCATAGAACAAGTCAGTTGTGAGTTCCCATTGGCTTTACAAGGTAAAGCAAGCTATTGATGGGAGTGTGGAGAAGTATAAGGCACGATTTGTTGCCCGTGGATTTTCACAGATTGAGGAGGATCATGTTGTTGCAGTATATATTTCGACATAGGAGTAAGATGTTGACATTTTGACAAAGGCATTGTCAAAGTGTAAACTCGAGTTCCATAGAGATAGGATCGTGGTAGCAGATAATCCCTTTCTTGTTGAGAGGGAGCACTGAAATGTGGCAACAAGAATATTCCAATTTAATTTGTTCTTGAATGAAATTGTGAATTAAAATCGAATTTAGTCGTAATAGCTACTTAGAAATAATTAATTAATTCATTTTGAATTAATTAGTTGGAGAAATTCAAGTTAGAAGTATTTTTGAAGTCATGCAAGAGTTATCCCTTAAATTAAGGAGATAAGATTGAGTTATATTTGAGTTGTAATTAGTTAACTTAGTTTACTGAGTTAAGTCCATTTAAATTAGTTCCAAACTATTTTAGGAACTAATTGTGAGTTATCAGTCTGTTGATGCATGCATGCACCAACTAGTGTGCTCCAGTTAACTGAAGATTCCCTCATCAGAAACTCATGCATGTCTATTCTGAGAAATACCCAGCTAAGATTAAAGTCAAGGACAATGTACTATTAGTTGCATGTGTTTTCTTATAAAGAAAACTCATGCATGTAGAGAGGAATCATTCCTTGAGGATTGCACAGTTTTATAGTGTGTGGTAGGAGTGTTCCACTTGGTAACAAGAGATCATCCACAAGGAGAAACAACGCAGGTAATAGGAGCTTGGAGGGTAGAGAGGAAGGCTTGAAAGAAGCAAGGATTTCCTGTGAGCATCTGTGAGGATTGCGCTGAGAGCTGGCTAGCTATGATAGCTAAGGCTTTGTATAGTTCCTATGTATTTCCACCTTGTATGATAATATATATAGTGGGGTTTTTAGCTGAGGCTTTCCCCAAAGTATTTTCATGTGTATTGTGTATTGATTCTTCTTCATCTGGTTATATGTGTTCAACTTGATCTCTAAGCTTCTGCAAACTTTGATAGTAGAAGTAGGTTATATTATTCTGCTTTGATTTATATTGCATTATCGAGTTAACCTACAATAGATTTTCTACATGGTAGCAGAGAACTAGATTTGTAGGAAATTTCTACAAGTTCAGTATGGTGAATTCAGTGAGACTCCCACTATTCACAGGATTGGGAAAAGACAACCCAAACCAATTTTGGTTCATCGTGAAGGTTGTATGGGAAGATTAGGGTGTCACAGATGATCACATGAAGAAGGCAACGTTGGCTAGTGCTTTGGAGGAGCGCATGCTAACCTGGTACAATAAGTACTCTAATGATAACCTGACAGCCACATTGGTAGAGATCTAGACTGTGCTAAATAAAGATTTCAATAGACCTAAGTCTGAAGTGCAGTCAATTGTGGGGTTCAAAGAAATCTCGATGAAACCAAGCGAGATGCCCTAGGAGTTGGATCAATGATTGAAGTGTAAGATCTGTGAGGCTAATATGAATTTGACATATGGGCAACACCGTGAATGGTTTGTGGCTTCTCTCCTGCCTCACCTAAGGGTTGTGTTATCAGAACAGAAGATTATGACCCAAGCGAAAGCCTTGGATATTGCAATGAGACTGCATGAGACATCGATGAAAGATTTGAATATGGGGGTTTAGAAGATTCATAGGAAACTGCAGAACCTTTTAGTACAATTGTAGAGTTTGAATAATGATAAGACAACTCGACTAGAGGTTCACAAAGAGATATGGTGCCTGAAATGAAAAAGTCAGGGGGAAGACAATGACCGCTGCCTGGTATTCACGAATTATGTTGCAGTAGGAGAACCAATGCCTCTAAGGCTAGAACCTTAAGCAGGGACAAGTGCGGGGCCTACGCTATGGTGTGCTATATGTCAGGTAGTAGGGAAACATATGACTAACAATTGCCATTTGGTGAAGAAGTTTGTACAAACACCAGAACAAATGTTATGCAAATTTTATCAGTCGGTAGGTCACGATGAGCACAATTTATGTAGTCATGAGTTGATGATGGAAATAAATCCCACCTATAGGGTTCATATAGAAACTCAACTTCTTGGTTAGGGCACCGGGGTAGTGCGAACAAGATTCCAAGGGCGTGGACAAAGCCGAGGTGGAGGAGGACCTGGTAGAGGTTGGGGATAGGTGATTTGTTACAATTTTGGAGGACCAGGACACTGTGCACTGGAGTGAACTAACCCAATGCATCTATCATGCCAGTATTGTACTCATTTCGATCATCAGACTGAAGATTGTCCTGTGCTGATAGAAAGGATACGAGAGAAGGGGGTGTAGCCTTCGCAACTAACTTAGAACCTGTAGATGATGAGGGAAAACCCTCGTGAAGAGGATATGAATGTGAATATAGTACTACGAAACGAAATTACAATGGGTGAAGGTGAGGGGAAGCAACCTAAAGAAAGTATATGGGTCCGCAAAGCTCGAGAGAAGGAGGTTGAATTTGATCTGGAATGTGCGCATGAAACTTTTATGGAAGCAAAGAAAAGCTTCGCTGATGCCTCTACCTCAGGAAGCTGGGATAAACCCATTGAAGAGATGGATCCTTCTATGCTTACTACCTTCTTAGTAACTTGAATGAGCTTCTACATGATACCAAGGGTGTAAAGTGGTTACAGGAACTAATAAATAGGTGCATTGGGGAAGAAAATTCTCCTAGTGAGCCGTGCATAGTTAGAATGTTTGGTAATAATAAGGCAAGTATGACATGTGAGATGAGACTCACCACGCAGATAGGAGAATATGAAATGGATCAATTCATTCTAGATCTAGGGTCAAACGCGAACATTTTTCCAAAGAAAACATGGGAGCGGATGGGGAGACCTACACTGCAGTGGTCTCTCATTCAGTTAAGGATGGAAAATCAGCAGAAGATCATCCCCATGGGACAATTGCAGGGGGTCGTTGTAGATATTGAAGGCATAAGCACATTGGCTAATTTCGAAGTGATAGAAATTATGGATGATAGCAACCCCTACCCTGCGCTCCTTCGGATCAATTGGGATACTGACATGAATGGGGTGAAGAACCTGAAAAAATGAAAGCTGAAGTTTCAAAAGAAATCGCAGAAAGACCATGTTATATTGAACCAGTCTGCGACAGAAAAAGTGATGATGATTTGGGCCATATATATAAGATAACAACTCGAGATAAATATTGGGTGAATCCAACAGTGAATATACACATTGCATGGGATCACGAAAGTTCCTGCACATCAGACTCGGATGAAGAATTGGAGCATTGGCAGAATCGGTTACATGAAGTATCTATGATGAGCTGTAATATAATGACTAAGTCATTGTGCTATGTGTCATTAGAGGTAAGAAACTTATGATGGTTTAACTAGTGTGGATATGTTTTTGGATACATTTGTAAGATAAGTGACAGAGAAGAATCGCTTCTAGGCTTTGGATTGGGTGTTGCGCTCTATGCCCATGAGATGGTGGGGTACACACAAAGATAGTTTTGATGATTGGCGTAAATATAGGAGGATGATGAGAATACATTTTGGACAGTCGAAAGTATGGATGACAGACAAGTATGATGGAAGGGATGATCCACATGATCACCTGGCGAAATGGACTAAGGCTTATGGAGTAGAGCCTTAGTCTAAATGGGTGCACCTATTTTTTCATACCAATGAATTGGTACTTAGAAACAGATCTCTGCCATGGCACTACAGAATGGGACATCTTGCGCCAGGATTTCATAATGGCATTCATCTTTGAAGATGGATTTGACAGTATTGACGAAATGCTACAAGAGGTTAAAGCAATGATCTTTAGGATACCACAGGATCCTTTAGAATTGATTCAACCCGATTGGACTACTCAGCTGAGCCATGTGTTGGAATGCTATAACGTGACCGTTGAAGAAGAAGACGAGGATCCCAGAAAGATTAATATTTCAGAGACTGAGGGTCACCGCGAGGTTGAAGGACCACAGATAAAGAATACAAACATAGTTGTGCCATTGAAAACTAGACAATTAAACATTCGCAGAGAGGTAGAGCTAAAATTTGCAAATATTGGAGACTATTTGGACGACGTGACAGTAGATAAGGTCACTAAATGACTCTGTGAATACCATGATTGTTTCCCTAAAACGTTTTCAGACTTAAAATGGATAATAGGGGACCTAATGATTATGAAGATCATGTTAAAACCCAACGTGAAGCCAGTTAAGCAAGGGCCCTACCATCTCAATCCAAAGTATAAGGAGAAGGTTAGCTTAGAGTTAGATAAGATGCTCGCGGCAAGCATTATTGAACTAGTAGAAGAATCTGATTGGGTGAGCCCTATGGTAGTAGAGGAAAAGAAGTAGAACGACAAAATAAGGATATGCGTAGATTTAAGAAATCTCAATGATTCTTGTGTGTATGATCCTTTCCCGACCCCATTTACTGATGAGGTATTGGATAATGTAGGTAGCCAAGACGCATACTCTTTCACTGATGGGTTCTCTCGTTACCATCAGATTAAAATTGCGCCTGAAGATGGAAGCAAGATAACCTTCATGACTAAATGGGGACGCTTTCAATATACTGTAATTCCTTTTGGGTTAAATAATGTGCCTGTAATTGTTTCGTATGTAGTCATTGTGGCATTCAAATACTTCATTCATAAATTTCTGGAGGTATACTTTGATGATTGGACAGTGTTTGGATTGGTAAAGCGCCATGTGGCAAGCCTGTGCTTGATGTTAGATACATGTCATAGATACCATATCACGCTTAATCTGAAGAAATGATTTTTTTGTTTCCCTTTGGGATCTTGATGTGTCATGTGGTATGCAGATAGGGATTGATGGTCGACCCCGTGAAAATCATAGTGATAATTAACTTGGAGGCACCAAGGAGCATGTTGTCTTGTTGGGTCTTGACCCAGGTTCGGAGGTGATTTAGCCAAACAAATCTCAGTACTACCGACCCTTTTAGCAACAGTCTGTGGAGCGCGGAGTGAGATCTCACTCAAAGTAGTATGGGAGGGTGCTAGAACTAGATTTTTGCACCCTAGAGACGTCTAATGAGTTCAAGTGGTCCACGGTTCGACCCTGCATGCACGTTTCTACACGCACTTACCCGTACCTCGCAGCTTGAGATGTTGCCTTCGCGCAACCCTACTCAGGGGCCGAATGTTGTTATTACCCAATGTCTTACTAGTATTCCATGGTTATTTGATTAACTTAGCTTCTTTACATGTGTAAAGTATACTTAGCAATATAATTCATTCATACAAATGCATGTAGTAAATAAATAGTATAATTACAATTCATATCCAACTGATAATAACCCAAGAATATATACACAGAATTAAGATAAAAATTCTCTTTATTATTATCTTCCTTCAGCTACAGACTCAACTCCACCCTATACTTTCAGCTGCAGGGGTCAGCGCACTCAGCTGCGGACAACTAGCTCTCTATGCACTTAGTTGTAGGGGTCCGCGCACTCAGCTGCAGACAACTAGGTATCTACACACTCAGCTGCAGAGCCTTCTCCTACTCTATGACCCAAGACATACTTTACGCTTGCTTTGTGCTTTTACATTGCTATCTCATGCTTCCTTCGATGTCCCTTTACAACTTAGAGCCTTGCTCTATATATACAATCCTCATGGTCCGCGGATGATGGGTAGACCAACATTACATTAAAAACTAGGGCAGACAACCCTATGACTCTAACATGCTTCCCGCCCGCAATTCATGGGGCTTTACAACATCATTCGGTTAAAACATGGGCTTTGAGCCCAAAAACATGGTTTGGGGGGATTTCATGCCGAACAGGTCCCCAACACAAACATTGTGACTTACCCTCGAGTCACTCTGTCGACACGGTGATCTTGGCATGAAGTTCCTCCAACTTTCCTCGAACTATGCTGATGTCGGTAGTGCATTGAGTCGCTACTTGTTGAATCTATTACATCCTCTATTCTGAGACCTCTATGTCTAAGGCACTTCTCTGCATTAACGCATGCATCCTTGTATGTGTGTGAGATTTTCTTCGATGTTTGCCGTGATAGTGAAAGCCTCGTCGATCGATGGTTGGACGCGCGCTTTGCGAACTATCTCCTGATGTCATGCCATGTCCACCTGTTCCTTTAGTGCCTTGTCTTGCTGCATCTTAGCAAGCCACTAAGTGAGGACTACTGTCTGTGTAGTTCCTCTGACACTGTCGTATTGCTACTGAAGTTCTAGCACCTCTATCTCCAGACACTCGATGTTGGGGTCCTCTTGCAGAGTTGTGACGACCTCAAGTTCTTGCTCCAACAAAGTGCTACAGTCTTGCACTACATCTTCAATTTCTTCCAATCCTGCTGTAATAGTGCTAGCACGTTGTTCTCAGACCTCCAGGGGAGTGGAAGGTTGCGCCTTTAACCGCAGCTCGGCGATCTGAAAATTTAGCTCCAACTAAACCTTGGTCGTTTCTTCTCTAAACTCGCGGACTTCGGTTTCCAACCTGTGAATCCATACTTCTACTGGTAGATATGATGGGATGGCTAGCTCTTGGACGTGTCAGAAAGCGTCATCTACCACTTGCACCAACTGTTGGTTCTGCATCACCAATTCATCATGCTATAGGCTGAGTTGTTCCATGTTGATCTTTTGTTCACTAAGAACTTGGATAGTGTGGCTCTCCCTAGCGCACAGCTCTGTCGTTATCCCATCTTGTAGTAGATACAATGTCTCTTACGGAAGGTCAACCAAATTAAGGCCAACACCTTTGATCATGTTAATCGCAAATCCATCGGTCTCATTCGCTGCTACTAGGGCTCCTTCTGGTAACACTATTATGTTTTCCATCCATGCGTGTGGCATCTGCTTTGCTGCCAAGGATCCTACTGTGAGGTGGGTCAAAAGGGTACCCACCTAAGGGCGCCACACCTGTAACTCCTATAGCTGCACCTTGAGGGCCCCCAACACAATCTGGTGCTCCTGCATAAAATCCTCAAGCACTTCATTTCTGACATCACGGACCATCTCACTGATGTCATGGAGATCACCTTCGGTTAAGGTGATCGGGTCAATGGCCAACTTCGAGGCCTTGACCTTCTTCCTCGATCCTGCATACTTTGTGATGTGTGGACACTTCAACTATGTGGATGTGATCCCTAGGTCTGTGCACCCTTCTGTTGTTTATGTTTCTTCTGCTTCCTGCCCCTGTGAGGATGTTTCGTGGTCCTCATCCGCCTTCATTGTTGCTTCTTCTGCCACCTGTGCTGCCACTGCTGCATCTGTAACCTTTTTATGTTCTACGGATTCCTATGTCACTTCCCACACTGCCCTTTCCTTATCTGCTATGGTTTCCTTCCGCCTTTTCTTGGCCAATTGTGTGACACGCAGCTTGGCATCATCCTTCTTCTTCTGCACTATTGCCTTCTCAAGTTCTTCCAGATCTAGGGCATGCCATTTCAGAGCCCATGTCTGGAAGACAGTGAATATGGTATCATCAGTGGTGATAAAAGGGAGCTTCATCCATTGTTTCGTTGTATCCTTGCATGCCCTAATTTATACATTATGCATGTTGGCTTTGAATTCCGCAAAACTTTGCAGGCTGTTGTACACCGTGGGAGATAGGCGCGACCTCCGATTGATCCAGATTTGGATGCTCATCTCCATGAGCACCCATAATATTTTGGTGTCGGATATCCGTGTCACGTCCTTTGTGGCCCAGAGTGAAGCGTATTTCTCAACCTTTGGTAATTCTCTGTCAATGCTGGGGAATTGATTTTCCTCTGGCAGTTCCCCCGCTATGAGCATTATGGATAACAATAACCATGCGTAGTGGAAGGTTTTTCCCTACTCCTGGTCTTTGCAACGGTTCTTCAAAAATTCCTCACAGAGGAACTGGACCCCCTTCATGCACTGCTCACCCATATCGACCACAAGTGCCAGTACCTCATCGGCGCGACACTTCCTCATAATGTTTCTGGCCAGGAGTTGGGTTGTTACACATACCCCTTTATCCTTGATGTTGAAGATGGCATAGCCCCTCTTCTTCTTCTCCAGCTTGTATTTTGTCTTCATGGCTTCTGAAAGGGCCACATCACTGCCCTTTCCTTCAGATATGGTTTCGGGGTGCTTTCCGTTGTAGGGGAGCCAAGAACTGTGATCGATTAGGTCTGCTGTGATGGGGATAGGCTCCTCCATCCATAGATACACATCATGCACTAAGCAGAGCAACTTCCTGATGATGAAAATGGTGATGGGCACGCGATGGAAATGTGGTATCCATAATAAGTGTAGAAACCTGGCCTTTTCCACACCGCGTAGCCATTTCTGTGGCTCCAACATTGTCACCACCCCCTCAGTGTTCTGCTTCATGAGGTTCCCAATCTCTAGGTGAGGGAAATTCTCACGGTCAGCGAGGTCCTAATCTTCAAACTTCATGGTTGGCATGCGGCCCAGGTGCATGCCTTCAAACACAATGTCATCTGGGAGGAGCGAGTTCTAGAGTGAACTCTTGGTTTCATCCAGGTCCTTCAGCACTTTGGTCTTCCCTTTCTGTGGAGGGACATATACAAGTAGTTTTGTTGTAGAGTGTGTAGGTTGAATGTCTTCCTTCGTGTCTTCTTCTTCTTCTATTGTGATGATAAGCACCTGCAAATCTTCTTCCTCCTCATCTGTGTCGATCGTAATATCTTTCCCCTTTTCTACCATCAATAGTTTGTTGTGCAACAGATTCCTTGGGACCATGCACACTGGACCCATTGCATGTTTATCCTTCTTGGGCCTCGGCATTCGCAATGATTTAGGATTTATCCATAACCCGAACACCTTCTGGAACATCATCCACCACTGGGTCTACATGGCCTCGCCAGTGGTTACCTCTTCAATTCCCAAACCATCCTTAGTGGTTGTCATCATATCTAGGTTGTATTCTATCACTTGCAAACTTAGGGGCTCAATTATTGCTCAGCACTCAATGCTCAATGCTCTGCTCAAGTGCTCAATTCTCAAATGACCAAGTGTTGTTCATTGGCCAGCCCTTTATGTTTTATAGTGCCACTATAAGAAAAAAAGGACATTGGTGAGGGGTGAAAAATGTCATCATAAGCTCATTGGTGGCAATCAAAAGAGCATTCGTCACCAAAAATTGAACGTCAAAAAAGGTGGTGTTGACAAAACTATAGGTGTTGTAGTGACATACAAATTCCATCACCAATAATGATTTATAATGATGGACAACAACTATCACCATTTCATATGAGAAATGGTGATGGACCATAGCCTCGGTCATCAAAAATTGAACATCACCAAAGGTGGTGTCACCAAAAGTATAAGTGTTATGGTGAATTCAAGGTCCATCATGAATATTGATTATAATGACGGATAGTGACAGTCACCATTTCATATGAACAATAATGATTTATTGTGATGGATCTTTAATGGTCGTCACTATTGGTGCATATATATGGTGATGTTCATTGACCATCACCAAAAGCCGGATTGCTAGAAGTATAGGTGTTATGGTGACATTCAATGTCCATCACGAATAATGACTATAATGATGGACAACGACCGTCACCATTTCATATCAACAACAATGATTTATGGTTACGGACCTTTGAGGGTCATCATTATTGATGTGTATATATGGTGGCATTCGTTGACTATCACCATTTCATATTTTTGGTTAGGGTCGAAAATTGTCACCAAAGCTCATTGGTGATGGTTCAAAGAGCCTCCATTATCAAAAATTGATCGTTGCCATTTCATATGGATGTCAGAGCACGATGGAATCAAACCACCAACGTCCTGCTTGTAAAGTAGGTGCTCTTCCATTGAGCTAGCACCCTTTAAAGAATTATATTTTTTAAGATTATACCTTGAAACTTCATAAATTGTAAATTCTATAACTTTCAATAAATTAAAGTCTCAACAATATTTCACTAAACAAGCAAAGCAACATCGAAGATGTAGGTCCCTACCTAATGGTTATTGAAGTTATGAAAATTGGGTAAAGGGAAAAATAGTTATGTATAAGAGAATCAATATGTTCAGTTGAATACTCAATTAGAAGTGAAACTCTTAAGACATTTATAACCTATAAATGACCTATAACTATCAAATGCACCAAATATTACAAAGGAAATGTCATAAGTGGATATCATATGGAAGAAGAGGAGGTAGGGACTTGGAACCCTTGTACATCTTTGCATGCCTTAGCACTTGGCACATATTAGCTTGTTTGACATGTCTTCGTACTATTTGGCACATCTTAGCATGCCCTAGCATTCCCTAACACACCTTGGCAGTCACTACCTCACAACTAGCATTGCATTTTTCCATGACTTGGGACCTTACATTCAATAGAACACCTTGGCACTCCCTAGTTGTCATGCCCTATGTTATCCTTCATAATGTCCCAAGATGATGAAGAGATCGACAGAGGTAACCACAGACCAAGATTTTAGTTTGGTATCTGGCCCTACCAAACTAGAGAGGGATCTCTCTATGAAATCACATCCAAGAGATGACTAGAATGTAAAGGATTTTAGGCTATATAGCAAGGGTCAGGTGGGCTTTTGGAAACTTTAGGGACTTGGAACTCTATCCACCGGTGTCTTTTCTAGTAGGGACTTTGTCAAGGAGGAAAGGAATTGGAAATCTATCTAGGATAAAGCACCTAACATGCATGATAGAAGCTCCCTAGAATAGAGTACCTCTTACCTAGAAGAGTGTCCCCTGGTCAAAATATAGAACCCTTCTCTACTGTACACTTTTCCTAAAGATAAATCTGTGCATAAAATAGTACTAAGAAAAACACCTAAATTAAGAAAAGTGAGCATCTAAGTCAAACTATAAAAGTATAATAAATATGGCTCTACATAAGTTTGGGAAACACTAGACAAGCATGATTTCATACAACAACAATAAGATGCCTAAAATCGATGCGATTCTTTCATCGTTGCCATACCCTCATAGAAAAACTAGAATCTATAGCATGTACCCCAAGGTTTTATGCATTTTCTGAAGGTGTAGATTGAAAGGATCTGCTGAGATGAAGTACTATTGAAGGAGAAACACCTTAAAAACAATAGATAAAGTCTATTGTGAATTCAACCCATTTGCACTCAGACCAAGGCTGCTACAGGGTACACTTCTCCACTGAATGGAAACTACAATGTATTGTAGTGCTGCTGAAGGAAAAACACCTTTAGTGCAACACGGTAAAACTCTAACAAATATTGTCAATGTGGCCTCAGTTGTCAATGATCTCATCAACATAGGTAACAACTTTGATAATTGAAAAACCAAAAGGTGAGATGCATAAGTAATTTGAAATGATAGATTTGGGCATACTTTATTATTGTTTAGGAGTGTTCGTATAGAAAATGCAAGGTAAATTGTTGCGTCTTTATGTCACAAGCCAAGGATGTGAAGAAATACATAAAATATTAAATAGCATGGTATAAGTCGATTGCATGTTATTTTGAAACAGGAATGGAATTCTCCTTGTGCAGGTTCTAATCTAGTGGGTATAAATTTAAATAAGAAATTGATAGTTATGGGGTTGAAATTGTCTCACAATTCATGAAAAGTCCCAAATTTGTTCACTAGAAAGAAGTAGAGCTATTCATCAGGTTTATGGAAGGGAACACCCTATTCGCAGGAAGATAACTTGAAATTAGTCAGGCATATTATTTCTCGTCTTCTTATATGTGTGTGCTTTGAAAAGATAACCACATCCAAAGACTCAATAACAAATTTGGTAAAGTTTATAGATGTGAAGCACTTCTAAGAAAACCCATCGCTTAATGACAATTGAGTGAGGAATATGTCGAAGGATTCAATCTTGCAGCCAGTCATAAAAAGGAAGTTGTGGTATCCAACATCTTGCCAGAAAACTGACTCCAACCATAATGTGAAAGGCAGGTTAACTGCGAAACCTCTTTCCCACTTTTTATTATTGTTCCCGCTTGAATTCCAGCAGGTATCTAGCTGCTTAGATCCACAAAACACGTGCCATGTAAACTATGCATGATACAATTGTGACATGCAAGCTTGACACACACTTTAGTTTCCCTCTAAAAGAGGGTAAGTCAAAATATTATGACAATCTTAACTATAATTTGATCATACAATATTGAGGTATTGCATGGAATAAACAATATACTATCAATGCACTAATGGAGAATTCAAAATAAACAAATTTCTTATTGCTACAATAGCGCCTCTTTGGATTCTCGGATAAAGCACCTAACCTACATGGAAAAAGCTTCCTAGAATAGAGTACCTCCTACCTAGAAGTGTGTCCCCTACTCAAAATATAGAACCCTTCTCTACTGTGTACTTTTCTTAAAGATAAATCGATGCATAAAACAAAACTAAGAAAAACACATTAATTAAGAAAAGTGAGCATCTAAGTCAAACTATAAAAGAATACTAAATATGGTTGTATACAATATTGAGGTATTGCATGGAATAAACAATATACTATCAATCCACTAATGAAGAACTCAAAATAAATGAATTTCTTATTGCTACAATATCACCTCTCTGGATTCTCAGATAAAGCACCTAACCTGCTTCCTGGAATAGAGTACCTCCTACCTAGAAGTGTGCCCCCTGCTCAGAATATAGAACCCTTCTCTACTGTGCACTTTTCTTAAAGATAAATTTGTGCATAAAATAGAACTAAGAAAAACACCTAAATTAAGAAAAGTGAGCATCTAAGTCAAACTATAAAAACATACTAAATATGCCTAAAATCAATGCACTTCTTTCATCACTGCTACAACCTCATAGGAAAACTATAATCTACAACATGTATCCCAAGGCTTCATGCATCTACTAAAGCTGTAGAACGAAATTATCTACTAAGATGAAGTATTGTTGAAGGAGAAACACCTTCAAAACAACAGATAGAGTCTAATGTGCATTCAACCCATCTGCACATAGGCCAAGGTTGCTACTGGGTACACTTCTCCCCTAAATGGAAACTACAGCGTATTGCTGCTCTACTGAAGGAGAAACACCTTTAGATAAATACAGATAAAACTATAACATATATTGTCACTGTGGTATCGGTTGTAGAAGTTCTCATAAATATAGGTAACAACTTAGATAATTGAAAAACCAAAAGGTGAGCTACATAGATGATTTGAAATGATATATTTGGGCATACTTTATTATTTTTTAGGAGTGTTAGTATAGAAAATGCAAGGTAGCATGTTGCATCTTTATGTCACATACCAAGGATGCGAATAAATATAGAAAATATTAAATAACATGGTACGAGTCGATTGCAGGTTCTTTCAAAACAAGAATGGAGTTCTCCTTGTGTAGATTATAATCTATTGGTATAGATTTAAATAATAAATTTATAGTTATGGGGTTGGAATTGTCTCACAATTCATGGCAAGTCCCAAAGTTGTTCACTAGAAAGAAGTAGAGCGAGTCATGAGGTTTATGAATGGGAACACCTTATTCACAGGTAGATAACTTCAAATTAGTTGGGCATATTATTTCTCCTCTTCTTGTACGTGTGTGCTTTGAAAACTAACCACCTCCGAAGACTCAAGAACAACTCTAGTAAAGTTTATAGGTGTGAAACACTTTTGAGAAAACCAATCACTTAATGACAATTGAGCGAGGAATATGTCAAAGGATTCAATCTTGCACCCAATCATAAAAAAGAAGTTGGGGTATCCAGCATCTTTCCAACAAACCGATTCCAACCATAATGTGAAATCCAGGTTAACTATGAAACCTCTTTCCCACTTTGTAGTATTGTTGCCTCTTGAATCCCAACAGGTATCTTGCTACTTAGATCCACAAAAATTGTCCCATGTAAACTTTGCATGATACAATTGTGATGTTCAAGCTTGACACGCACTCTAGTTTCCCTCTAAAAGAGGGTAAGTCAAAATATTATGACAGGCTTAACTGTAATTTGATCATACACTATTGAGGTATTTTATGGAATAAACAATATACTATCAATGCACTAATGAAGAACTCAAAATAAACAAATTTCTTGTTGCTACAATAGCACGACTCTTGGGATTCTCTAGGGAGCCACTAATTTATACAATTTGGAATCTTTACTGGGTTTGCAGAAAGATTAAGCAATCGTAGTGATCACTCTTTTCCCTCCCATGGAAGGTTTAATACAGAGTCAACAATAAATTGATTTAAAAGTGAGGTCTATGCTTGAAAAATTGGATTCCGACTCTTCAACTCTAATTTAGTGGCAAGGAAATATTCAACTGTAAATGCTTGATCTTCTACAGTGTAAATTTCTAGATAAATGGTTAGCATAAATTTGTCCATTTTCCACATATCCCAAAAAACCATGTATGTTTGGACTCTGGTTGTGTGTAAGAGAGGGAGATCACATAAATAATCCATTATCAAAAGAAAAAGTTAAAGCACAACATTCTATGGAGAATTTTCGTTAAATTTTATTACATACCTTAGAAAGTTTGAAACGACATAACTAAAGCTTCCCTCTCCTTCCACACTTCATTAAATATGCCCCTTTTCCAATGCAGATGTGGCTTGCAAAATCACAATCAGCAAATAGAATATGAAAAGTAATTTTAATGAACTAAAGTAGCTTTGTTATACCTCAAGCAAATGGACTATGAGAAATTGGATTCATTCTCCACAAAAGATGATATAGCAAGATCTAATTACATTTTTAAATGAAACAAAGGTAAATTGGATTCATGCTCTATAATAGACGATATAATGAGATCTAATGACATTTTCAACTCAAACAAAGGTAAGTTGAGTAATCTCAAGCTCCAAAATGATGGCTTCCAACTTTTGAGGGGCAGTTAATGTATATATCTAGCTAGAGGCTATAACATAAAGATATTTGTTATATGTGAAGATAAAAAAATGAAAGGAATGTGAAATTTTGACCATCAACTATAATTTCCTTTCAAGGACTAGATCAAACCATAACATTGTTATCAAGATAATCAACTCACCCATTCTAGTACGCTTCTAGTAGTTTCATGATAAAACTCAAACTCAATAAACTTCAAACAACATAAATTAACCAAAAATATATCTGAGGTTGGTTACCTAAGGATTATATCATACTAAATTACCTTTTGCATCTAACATTGAAAATAATTGTGAAAGAAATGAAGACAAATCAGCGATTATGATGGATGTATGTGATGAAATAAAATAAAAAAATACCTTTCTTATTTCTACTGATGAGCCTTATAGGGGATTCTTGGATGAAGTTGATCCTGATCTGCTTTCTGAAATCAAAGAGATACTTTCTAGCTACTCTGATTTGACAGACAACAACCCTAATGCTTATGAAAATGAATATGGAAAGCAATAAGCATCGATGAAACTGGTCTTAAATAAGGTGTCTCAAAGTCTAATATGGATAGTATTTTAAATTTCTAAAGCTAGCAGAGGGTTTTCCCAGTTGGGTTCCCTAGAAAATTTTGTTTCTTTTGCTATAGTGTAACTGTGTATTATTTCTGTTCTATTCCACTACAAATTGCTCGAGATATTTTTTGTTTCATGCAACAATTAGTTTCAGATTTATTTATTCAAGCAGTAGAAGAATTTACACAAGGGACAATTAATCTATATTTTCACTTATATCTTTTGCAAGTAAAATTCACAATAAAATTCACAACTAAATTTTCATCCAAAGTGTTTAGGTTACTAGCAAGTGGTATCACAACATATCTCAACATTGCAAGGCATAAATCGTATTATTCAATAAGGTTGAGACTTGAGATACAAAAATCTTCCCAAGTTATGCAAGCAAGAAAACTGCTGATTTTTAGTTCTAAATCTATCCAACTAGAACAAAATTGTGCCATTTTCAATACCCTCTAGTCAAAGTTATTCCTGCCCTCATTCAACTCAATTAAGAATATGTCAATCTCATTGAGATTTCTTCTTCATTTCAGGCTTCTAAGCTATATATTTATGCAACCTAATATATCATTTATGTTAAGTGATTATTCATTAAAAATTATTTAGTTCGTCTAGCGCATCTACCTAATTTTCTAATCAGTTTCTGGGAGACTCTATCAGACATTTGCAGTAGAAAATAGAAGATTGTTTTAGTACCTAGTGTTATAAAACTCTAATTTGGAAAAATTATTTCAGGTTGTTTCCTTAAAAATGTTTACAAAATTTTCAATCCCAAAGCCATTTCAGGGAGAATTTTAGTCAGGGAGAAATTTAGTATTATTTTTGGAAAATTTGAATGCAACTAAAAGAAATTCTTCCCATTTGCTCAAAAGATTCCAGCACCAAATATGAGTAAATTCACAAAACTTAAGATTTGGAAATAATTAAATTTCACTTTGCTTTTCTATGACCATTTATGAGTTAATTTACAAAACCTGAGGTTTGGATTCTGGAAACACTTAAATTTCACCCCATTTATTAGGATTGGAAGTTCCTTGAGATACGAACATGTAACATTAAGGATCTACTTTTCTTGTCTAAGGACAATGTTCAGTTTATAAATAGTGATACAAGAATCCTTGTATACACACATAGTTCTTTGGTCACAACTAATGAAAGTGAACTCCATCAATACATAACAGACAAGGTAGAATCTAAGAGAGCATCTACTTTTCGACGTATACTCTGACAAAAATAAACATCTAGACAGTCATATAAAGTTGTCACCACACCAAAGAAGGAATTAGAAACCAAAATAAAAATAGGAATATACTTGGATTGTTATGGTTAATCTAACAAAATGTTAAATAGGATCAATATGTTAATATGGAAAATATTGTAGTTAATTTTGATTTGTTGAGCCCAATGGGTTAGCCCAACCAAATGTCATTAATGTTACTAGGTATTTGGCTAGTTTTGTGCTGGCAGGTGCCCCGTTTGAAATCTCTTGGGTGAGGTGCACTAGTCAATCCCAATGGGTTTACCAGGGATGCCAAGCATGAATGTGGGGAAACATCCATTGGGATTCCCCAGAGAGTTTTTCTTGGAAAGAATAAAAATAAGATTTCCTAAAGAGAAATTTTGAGATGCATACAATGTACACCCAATAAAATCCACTCTATAGAGACAAACCATAAAAGAAGGAAAAATACATATTCTTTTACCTATGTTCCCTCATTTTCCCTCCTACCCTATGAAAAGTGAAAATATGCTACTCTTAACTTAAAAGAAGGGATGAAAAAAATAGTGAATTTTGAACCAGTCCTCCTTGTGTGGAAGAAGACTAAAAGTGGGGTGGAAATGCAGCAAGGTTAGAAATGAAACATACCTGGACGCCATTAATGGATTGAAGAGGTAAAACCTTAACTCACAACTCTCTTCAATCTTGTTTTCCCTCCCACCTTGTGAAAAGTGAAAATATGCTACTTGTAAACTTAAAAGTAAGGACGAAAAAAATAATGAATTTTGAACCAAAGATCTAAGGTGTGTGTACTCCTCCTTGTGTGGAAGAAGACTAAAAGTGGGGTGTAAATGCAACGAGGTTAGAAATGAAACATACTTGGGAGCCATGAATGGATTGAAGATCCAATGGTGGGGGATATGAGGTGTGTGTGCTCCTCCTTGTGTGGAAGAAGACTAAATGTGGGGTAGAAATGCAGCGAGGTTAGAAATGAAACATACCTGGGCACCATTAATGGATTGAAGATCCAATGGTGGGGTTCGATATTAGTCTGCTACTGGTAAAATCTTAATTCACAACTCTCTTCAATCTTGTTTTCCCTCCCGCCCTGTGAAAAGTGAAAATATGCTACTCAAACTTAAAAGCAAGGATGAAAAAAATAGTGAATTTTGAACCAGAGATTTGAGGTGTGTGTACTCCTCCATGTGTGGAAGAAGACTAAAAGTTAGAAATGAAACATGGGTACCATTAATAGATTGAAGATCTAATGGTGGGGTTCCATATCAATCTGCTATTGGTAAAACCTTAATTCACAACTCTCTTCAATCTCGTTTTCCCTCCCGCCCTGTGACAAGTGAAAATATGCTACTAGTTTTCCCTCCCTCCACCTTATGAAAAGGGAAAATTTAATTCACAACTCTCTTCAATCTTGTTTTCCCTCCCGCTATATGAAAAGTGAAAATATCTACTAGTTTTCCCTCCTCCCTATGAAAAGTGAAAATATACTACTTGTTTTAGAAAGTAAATGAGATTGGAATTAGGAGGGCTTTCTTACATCAAAATCAAGTCTGAATTTTTCCAAAAATGTTAAAATTTCCCTCCCTAAAAAACAATTCTAAATATGAGCTTAGTTAAAGAATAATAGTAATAATAATAATAATAAAATTCAAAAGTATGGGGATGGGTGCAAAAATATAAATGTTGGCTCAATTAATAATACAAATAATAAAATTCAATTTGTTATAGTTTGATTTTGTTATTAACTTGTGAATGGGTTTTGTTACAATACCATGAGCCAATGCCATGGCTTATCAATACCTCAAGCCCAAAAACCATAACTTATTTCACAACCAAAATTTTTTATAACAATATGACATGATTCTTAACCATGGATATTCACCCCCCACTTTATAGTGGATATTATTAACTTGTAAAAAAATGGTTTTGTTATAATACCATGGGCCAATACTATGGCTTATGAATACCACATGCTCTAAAAACATAACTTATTTCACAATCAAAATATTTTATAACAATATGAAAATATTCTTAACTATGAATAGTCATTCTCACTTTACCGTGGATATTATTAACTTGGAAATATACTTTGTTACAATACCATGGGCCAATACCATGGCTTATCAATATCAATGCCCAAAAAACATAACTTATTTCAAAATAAAAATATTTTATAAGAATATGACATGATTCTTAATCATGGATATTCACCCCCGCTTTGTCATTGATATTATTGACTTGTGAATAGGCTTTGTTACAATAGCATGGGCTAATACCATGGCTTATCAATACAACATGCCAAAAAAATCTTATCTTATTTCACAATCTAAATATTCTATAACAATATGACAAGATTCTTAACCATTGATATTCACCCCCACTTTACCATGGACATTATTAACTTGTAAATAGGCTTTGTTACAATACCATGGGCCAATATCATGCCTTATCAATACCACATGTCCAAAAACCATAAATTATTTCACACCCACTTTACCATGGATATTATTAACTTGTAAATAGGCTTTGTTACAATACCATGGACCAATATCATGCCTTATCAATACCACATGCCCAAAAACCATAACTTATTTCACAGTAAAAATATTTTAATTTAATTTAATTTTATAACATTTTTCATTTGAAGCTAATAGGAAAAGGGTTGTAATTAGTTTTGAGATATACATAAACCCTCTATCCTCACTACTACTAAAATTATTCCCATATAAATTAAATTAAGGTTTTAATAAAATTAAAAATGAGAATACTTTTGTATTTAAAGATGTGAAATTTATATAATACAAATATTTGTAAGAACCAACATAGATCTATCTTAACTAAGGATCCAAGTGATGATAGCAAGCAATGTGAAGGGAAGGGAGGGGGAGGGAGATAGTGACAAAGATGGAGGGTGGAGAGAGAGAGAGAGAGAGAGACAGAGAGTTATGGGGGGAGACAGAGAGATGGAGGTAGGAAGAGAGATAGGGAAGAGATAGAAGAAGAGAGTGGGGGAGAGAGATATGGGGGAGAGATATGGAACTAGAGGGGCAGAGAGAGGGAGGAAAGAACTAAGGTATAGGGAGATAGAGGTGGAAAGAGAGGGAGGAAAGAACTAAGGCATAGGAGATAGAGGTGGAGAGAGAGAGGGAGTGACAAGGGATAGATGGATAGAGAGAGAGGGAGAGAAGAGAGGAGGGGAGAGAGATAATAGGTGGGGATAAAGATAGGGAGAGAAGGGAAAGAGAAAGAAATGGAGGCACACAAATGGAGGGGAGAGAGAGAGAGTGATGGGGGGGAACATAGGGAGGTGAGAGAGAAAGGGAGAGAGAGGACTAAGAGAGAGGAGAGAGAGATGATGTTAGAGGGGGAGAGAAAGGGAAGGAAGAAGAAAGACATAGAGGGAGAAAGGTAGAGAGAGAGGGAGTGACAAGGGAGAGATGGAGAGAGGAGAGATAGAGGGAAGAGAGAGAGGTGAAGAGGAAGAGGGAGGGAGAGAGAGATAGATATGGAGAGAGAGTGTGTATGTTTGGGGGGTGAGATAGAGAGAGGGAATAAGAAAGAGACACATAGATACAAATATAAATATTATATAGTATTATATAACTAGCCTAGATCCATCTTAACCTAAATCTACCAACTGCCAAATAAGAGGTTTGCACATTGAGAGATTGGATCCCTCTCGATGCTTGATAGATCTGGGTTAAGATGGATCTAGGCTGGCTTAATAAGTTTGTATTCGTATTTGATAAACTAACACTTCTTTTTATGGTTGTGTTTGAAAGAAATTTTTCCATATTTGGTGTATTTATCTATAATAATAATCTAATTTTAATTTAATTTTAAGCTTACCTTTTTTATGCAATGATTTTGTTGTTAGTTTATAGAGATAGGCATGTTATACTTTTGGAATTTGAAATGGAAACACGTGCTCTTAACTTGGTTGTATTAAAAACATAAGTGTTCTTGTATACTAGGTGGATGCAAACAAGAGAGAGTATATGGTAGGTGGATTAAATAGTTAAAAGCAAATGTTAGTTAAGGAGAAAGTTACAAAAATCTAACAAATAGGCTAGGGTTAGGATATTACAGTTTTGGGACATCTAAAGTTGAAGGTACATTTTATGGAGGTGCAGTCTAAGCCCTTGGGTGTAGGGCACATATTATGGGTATCTTGGACTTTTTGTGTGTGTTAGTGGTGTCAACTAGTGGTGGAGTGTCCAACCAATGAGTAGGCAAAGATTTTCATTTACAAGGTTGGCATCAATCAAGGATTCTCCCTCTCTACCCAGCTCTAAGATGAGGAGTGTGCATAATGGACTTATTATTGTAACAAATTGCAAATATTTGATTATATTTAAGTTCAAGGGCTTGAAGTGGCTGCCTCAACCTACAAACCTTTAAAGGAACTATGTGTTTTTCAATTAAACCTTTATGGTCAAGGAGCTGCAAAAGAGGAAGGCCTTATGGCTATTTTTAAGGGGTTGTAGTGACCCTCGTCTTGTGGTAAATATGTAGATATGAGGCTAATGGTCCTAATCTTAGTACACTCAATTATATAATGTAAATATTTTGCTATCACCTTGCATTGTGTAAATATGATAAATATTTTCTGGTTACCGTGATGTACATGTTGAAGTTCCACTTGCATGATTATGGGAAACACTTCTCAGTTATCCTTGTGTACATGGGGAAGATCATAATTACTCTATGCGATAAAAAAACCTAGTAATATTTTCACACTGAACACTATACAATAATCTTAACCCTAATATCTTAGTGAAGAACAAGTAACTAGATAGACTCTGGAAGGGCTTTTGGATTGACTGTTAGTGAAACTCATTACAGTTAGGTGTGCCAATATGTGGTGAGTGTTAGTGAGTGCTAGGGAGACATAAGGGAGAACTAGGTCAAAATGCATGGAAATTAATGAATAAGAGTGTGTGATAGGGAGTGTCAATGAGTTCCAAGTGTGGTAAGAGGTGAGTGACATGGTATACTAAGCAGCGCTAAGTCATTCTAGCATAACAGAGTGACATGCAACCAATATGTGCTAGGTGCCAAGGTGTGCCAAATAGTGCTAGGAAGTGTTAGGGAGCATTAGGGAAACACAAGGGAGCACCAAGTGAAAATAATGCATGCAAATGAACGATTAAGAGTTTGTGGTAGGAAGTGTCATTGATTTTAGGGTGTGCTAAGGAGGGAGTGACAAGTTATGCTAGGCAGCACTAAGCCATTCTAGAGGCTAGGGAAACATGACAAGATGTGCTAGGTGCTAAGGTGTGGCAATGCATGCCAGGGTGAGTTATGGAGTGTCAGGGAAAAACAAGGGAGCACTAGTTTCAAATGCATGGAAATGAATGAATAAGAGTGTGTGACAGGGATTGTCAGTGAATTCTAGGTGTGCTAAGGAGGGAGTGACAAGGTATGCTAGGTAGTTCCAAGGAATGTTAGAGTTCCAAGGCGACATGCCAAGATGTTCGAAGTCCTAGGGTGTGCCAATGTGTGTCAAGGAGTGCCATGAGAACACAAGGGAGAACTAATTCAAATTTCATGGAAATTAATAGATAAGAGTATGTGATAGGGAGTGTCAGCAAGTTCCAATTGTGTTAAGGAGGGAATGACAAGGGTATATGCTATGCAGTGCCAAGGCATGATAGAGTGTTAGGGCATGTTAGGGAGTGGTAGGGTCTCTTAGGGAGTGGAAAATCATGCCAAGGAATGTAGGGGATGATAATGTGTTCCATGTAGTGCCAATGGATTGTTATACGTGCCAGATGTTATGGCATGTGAAGATGTAAACTATGTTTCTTAGTTGTTTTATGGGCATTGTCGGATGTGAACCTTGACTTGGTAACTTGTTAAGTGGGATGAGTTAATATTGGACATGAGAAGCGTAACATGATTTATATTCTGGTAGGGGAACAAGTCATAGTCTAGTTACAGTAAATGTAACTTGGTAAAGTTGTTGTAGTTGAGGCAGGACTTGGTTGGGTTCCTAAGTCTAAAAGAAAATAAGGATAGCTATGAGGGAATGATAATTAAGGAGTGCCATGGCATGCCAAGGAATGAAAAGGTGTGTTGACATATGCCAGATAGTGTCAATGCATGTCAAGGAGTGTTTGGGAGTGTCAAGGAATCATAAGGGAGAACTAGGTCAAAGTGCATGGAAAATAATGAATAAGAGATTATGCCAGGGAGTGTCAGTGAATTCTAGGTGTCCCTTGGACGAAATGTGTTAGGAGAATTTCATATTAGGACTGGTAGGAGGAAAGCCTACGATTGTGATAAGAGGAAGGAAAAATAAGTTTGAGACAAAGGGAGACTTCGGTATAGGTACAACACTATATTTTCAATGACTTGGTTGGGTTCCCAAGTCACAAGAAAAAGTAAGGTTATCTATGAGGGCATCAAAACTAGGGAATTCCAAGGTGTGTAGGGAATTTTAGGAAGTACTAACACATGTTATAAATTTCCAAGGAATGTTAGGCATGTCAAGACATGCTAAGTTCTAAGGCATGCCAATGTGTGCTAGGTTTTAGGATGTGGTGCCAACACATGCTAGGGATTGCCAAGGAAACACAAGGGAGGACTCGTTTCAATTACATGTAAATGAATGAATGTGCGTGTGTGATAGGGAATGTTAACAAGTTATACATGTGCTAAGGAGGGAGTTAAAACGTATGATAAGTAGTGCTAATAGATGATAGACTGCTAGGAAATCCTACTAAGATGTGACAAGTGCCATGGTGTGCCAATGTGTGCCAAGGAGTGTTAGGGAGTGTTAGGGAAACACAAGGGAGCACGAGGTCATAATGCATGGAAATGAAGGAATAAGAGTGTGTGGCATGGAGTGTTAGTGAGTTCCAAGTGTGTTAAGGAGGAGTTGCAAGGCATGCTTGGAAATGCTAAGGAATGCTATAGTTCTAGGGTGATATGCGGCCAAGATGTGGCAATGCGTGTAAGGAAGCGTTAGCAGGGATTGCCATGGAAACATAAGGGAGAACTATGTCAAAATGAATGAAAATGAACAAATAAAAGTTTGTAATTAGAATTTTTAGTGAGTTCTAGGTGTGCTAAGTACAAATTGACAAGGTATGCTAGGCAGTGTTAAGGCATGCTAGAGGCTAGGGCGACATGCCAAGATGTCATAGGTGCTAGGGTGTAACAACATGTGTCAAGGAGTGATAAAGAGTGCTAGGGAAACACAAGGGAGAACTAGGTAAAAATGCATGGAAATGAATGAATGAGAGTTTGTGACCAAGAGTGTCAGAAATGTCTAGGTGTGCTAAGGAGAGACTGACAAGGTATACTATGTAGTGCCAAGGAATGCTAGAGTGTTAAGGTGTTATGCCAAGATGTGTCAGGTGCCAGGGTGACCTAGGGAGTGTTAGGGGGTGTCAAGGAAACATAAGGAAGCACTAGTTCAAAATGCATGGAAATTAACGAATAAGAGTGTGTGAGAGGGAGTTTCAATGAGTTCTATGTGTGTTAAGGAGGGAGTGACAAGGTTATATGCTAGGCAATATCAAGGTATGCTAAACTACCAAGGCATGTTAAGAAGTGCCACGGTGTGCTAGGGAGTGTCAAAGCATGCCAAGGAATGTAGGGGATGTTAACGCATGCCACATAGTGCCAAGGCATTCTAAGACATGCCAGGTGCTATGGCATGTTAATATGTTAATTGTGTTGCTTAATTGTTTTAGACCAAGGTTGGATGTGATGATCCTTGTCTTGGTAACTTGTTAAGTGGGATGAGTGTGATTGTACATGAGTACCCTAAGATGAGTTACAATTAGTTCTTAGGTGAACAAGGCATATGTTGAATTTCCATGACACATGAGAATCCAGGTTTGGCCTTAGAATTTTTTATGCAAACACACTCAAGTGCCACAACACATCTACTATGCAGAACGAAATCTGCAGTGAAAGAAAAAGTAATGGATTGAATGCGCGTAGTTTAGGGTCTACACATCTTCATATGTTAATGATTATTATTGTGATATACAATAGCCAATTATATGTGTGCTGTAAGACTCCTCTGGAGATTTCTATCCAACAACATCTCTATGGTAAAAGGTGTACCGTCAGAGGTTGCTCCATCAAAAATAGCAACCAAAAGGGATCTTACTGTGCACATAGATGAAGAATTAAGAATATTGTTATCTATGAGTGCCGATGTGGAGGTATGGGAAAAATTACACAGGCAGCGAACCATTTTGTTCAACCAATCAAGATCTAAAAAGGAAAATGTGTGATTATATATACATGTGTGATAGTATTTGGAGAAATGCCAACCTAACCCATAAATTTGTTGACATTTTGCTAGAGTTGGCCTATAATTGTTCCTAAATTTAATAAACATGTAAAATAGGACTAAATTTTCAATACAAAATATAAATTGGTAGGAACATGGCCAATTGTGAAAGTGTAAAAATTGGTATGGTTTAAAGGGACCGATCCCTTTTAAAATTCTTAAATGTGGTAATGAAGGTTGAGCCTCATTCTAGAACCCCTTTGGGCATCCATCTTAGGAATTAGTGTAGGATGTAACACTTCAAAATAATTTTTGTAGTAGTGATGTCAACACTTGTATGGTGACATGGGGTTGGAATTGGCCTATCAAAGCTCATTAGTCTACTTTGGAACTTCTCTAGGGTGATGCCCAAGATGATTTGGAGTACGAGGGCATGATTTGATATTTAGTTTGCATTGAAGAAGCTTTGGAGGCTAGATACTACATAAAAACCCCTTGTTCTAAATAGGGAAGCACATACTACTGAAGAAAGTAACAGAAAGTACATAGATTTGAAACTCAAATTACATCACTATTTATTGCTCTTTGAAACAAGAAATAACTAAAAATTTCAAACACTATTATTCACTTTTCCTTTAGTCTAGAAGGTACAATGAATCTGGAAACATGTAGAACAATGTATCAACTTTCTTAACTCCTAATCCTAATGCACCTTCCTTCCATGGATAGATAAGACAATTAAAGACTGCCACTAGTGAATATGATATGAGATATGAAAACATGCCTCCTTAGCTAAGGCTGAGAATTAATAACTAGGAAAGTGCTCCTTTTAACTGTGCATGCAAAAAACTAAATAAAGAAAAGAGTTTCGCTACTCTAGGTGCTAGAAACGAATCCACTGCCTAAGGTAAGTACTTTTCCCAGAACAAGATATTAAGGACTCGGAAACTTTGTTGCTTCCTTCAAGAGAGGTGTATGCCAAACAAAACTAAGCTATCATGCACTATCCTCCAAATTAATTCACCTTTAACAAAAATCTTGTGCCCAGAAAAAGACAAGAGACCAATATCCAACATAATTTGCTGACCAACCAGAGACCCTTGAGCTCAAATAGTGAGATAATAAGGGAATGTCAACTAGGGTGGAATATTTCACCACTGAAATTGACAAGAGATAGAAAGGATCAAAAACTATCAGACCTAATGCTCAAGAACAAATGAATTAATCCAAACTTGGTGATCCAAAATGAATTCAATCCTTCTTTATTTATAGATTTTGCATAGGGGTTTCATATTCTTAAGTGATTGAGCAAACCTTACTCCAAACCCCAAATTTGGGTTTTTTAAGCCTGATTTCCCAAAAAGTGCCCAACAATGGGTATTTTGGGGTTCTTCCCCCTTTATGGAGGACTATAGTCTACGAGGATGGATAGGATATTACGTCCCATTCATCCTCAATTTGTAGAGGACGTTACATGGCACCTAATAAAAGAAATAGTGCCTTAGTTTAGGAGGTAATAACTAAATTATTATTTCTTTCCACGTAGGACATAAATCTTGCAAAAATGATCATGGCGTACAAATACTACAAAAGGCCTAAATCTTACTAGCATTGTCATAGTCCAAGAATAAAAACCCTTTCAAGTGAAACAAGGTCAGTACCACATACTACAAGCACAAATGACAAATTAAAAAAAAATATACTTATTTAATGAAAGAATGACGAATTATATTGGCACACTTTAAATTTAATAGCTCTTGAGTTGCAGTGTCAATCAAAATTTCTCAGGTTGGATCATAATTAAGTACTCAATTTTTTTCAGGTCCAATTTGGGGAAAATTAGGAGCTCTTGGTGATAATGGGATGATCAGGATTTTCAGAAGGGAGTTCTACTATACTTTTCAACATACAATCCATTCGTTCTAGTGGAGGAGATATAGAGAATCCTTTAATAAGGACCTTTCCAAGATCAATTTGGAGGAAAATCCATTTTCAAAGCTTAAACATAGTTCTAGATTCAAACAAGAGTAGTCATTTTTCAAAACAATTATTATTTCCCAAGAAATTGGAGCCAAGCTGACATGTTGACCATATATTCTTCTACTGGACAAGGAAGCATTTATGAAAATTCCTTGGCCCTTTGATCCAATATTTGATGTAAATCTCTTGATTAGAAATGTAATAAGAGATGTAGTTTATATTAAGGAAAAGGGAAAAGTAGAGAGCCAATTAATAATTATCTCTAAAAAACTCTCAATAGAATCCTAACATATTTCAAATGGAAAAGGATAACTCCACCATTATTTTTTGCTTAAGAAACTTTGCTAATTTCCATGATTAAATCACGTGTTCATGCCTTGAAAGAAGATCACAAATGCTTTTGATATTGGTTGAAGCAAAGAAAATTTGCAAAGTTACATTCACATAGAGGTATGGAAAAAAAGTATGTGAAGCTTGTTGTCCCAGATTCCAAACAAAGAATGGATAAAAGGCGAAAAAACCAAGTCAAAAGGTATGTGTAGCTTTTTTCATGCATAAGCAGGCGTTAACTCCACACTCTACATACTGACATAGCCTTCAGTTATAAGCAGTGAAACAGGGCTCACAGATCAATCATGATTAATCACGAGATGGAATCTGCTCGCTCTCCAAATGATCCGATATAAATATTTGCGAGTCTAACTCACGTTGACCAAGTTTAACTCATGGTCAATGCAATTTTGACTTGAGACTTGCCGATTAAAGTAGATTCCTGCGTTTGATTCCAATTTATTTGATTTTTAGCCTTGACTCAACAAGCACAAGTTTTTCAATTTTAGGTATGCCGCATTGCTAAAAACTAAATGTCAGTGATTCCAAAATTTAGTTCTCATTTCTCAGGCCGAAAACTCATACATTGAGACCTTTAGTAATCAATCGCTACTCACTATTACACAGTCCAGACTCAATATCGGGGAGCCTAAGTCCAGACTCCATATAAGGCAGTCACTAATGTGTGCTCTATCCATACTCCATATTGACCCTAGAGCAGTCGCATGTCACCTTTAGCATGTGTTACCTTTAGGCTTAGCTGCTTCACTATTCAACAATCGAGGTACATTGGCACTTGGCTTAAATCATAGGTATATTACTATATTGAAGTTTCAATGTCGTTTTCAATGGCAAGTTTCAAGTTTCACTGTTCAACAATCGAATGTTCGGCGTATTCCTTTGGTTATGACTTTTCAACCCTATAAATGGGGCTTAAATAGATTTAAAAATGCACTAAGAAATGGTTTCACACCAACCATCGACCAAGTCATCAATCATTCTTTCCTTCGTCGATGTCTTGCCGACTTCAAAGGCTTTAACCATGCATTCACAACTTTGGGTATTTTTTTTTTCTTCTAGAATATGCTATTGATGTATTCGTTCAATTGTCTTATGCTAAACAGACTTGCAAATTCAATATTACAATGCAATATATGTTGATAATATTTCCTTTAGGTAGCATTTCCTCATATATACCTAATTGTGTTTCAAGGTCATAATGATATATTAGGTTGAAATGTGCTTGTGTTGCTGGACATAATCCTCTTTGATCCTTAACAAAACCTCATATCCTTTAAAACCAACCCTCTTTTTTGCGAAGTTATATATGGAACTTTTAATTTTGATTTTTTATTGTATTTTACAGGAGCTAAATTATATATAAGGCACAACTCCAAATCTAAATAGAAGCCACAATTTAAACACAAGTCCAAAACAACAACAACATTGAGGGAGAGGGACTTTGCTTGGGCTTATTGTGACAAGATTCTTGGAGACCCTAAGCTCCTTTGTAAATTTTTCAAAGCAAAATGTAGTGGAGGCATTTATAGGTTCAAGTACCACCTTGCACAAATACCCGACCATGATATAGGTCTCTGCAAAAACGTTGACGAAAATGTAAAACACCAAGAAACGTTGGCCTTTGCTATGTTGAGTCAGCATAATGCAATGAAAGAAAAGAAAAAAACAGAAATATGAACTTCTGGAGTCAAAAAAATTTCTTCCACTACCCCATTGTCATCTCCCTCTGTTGAATCCTCAATGTAGTTCCCAAGTTTCCCACGCATGCCTCCAAGTCTAAGTCAAACTCAAGGCCAAATGAATCCTCCTTCATGCTTGTGCTATCTATGTTTCGTTCATCATGGGTAGAAACAGGGTGCAGGATAATGAGTGATGGATGGACAGATCAGAGGAATAGAACTTTAATAAATCTCCTTGTATCTTGTCCAGTAGGTACAATGTTTCTCAAATCAGTGGATGCCTCAAACAAGGTTAATACCACACAACTCATTTTTGAAATGATGGAGGAAGTCGTTCAAGAAGTGGGAGAAGAACATGTTGTACAAATTGTCACCGATAATGCAGCTAATTTTATGGTTGCTAGTAGGATTTTTGAGATTAGGCACCCCACTATTTTTTGGACCTATTGTGTTGCCCATTGTATATATTTAATGCTTGAGGACATTGGTAAGCTTCACTAGATACATAAGGTTGTGGAGAAGGAAAAATCCATAACCAATTACCTATACAACCACATTATTGTCCTAAAAACCATGAGAAAATACACTGAAGTTAAAGAAATTGTTCGACTTGCAGTGACTAGATTTGCAACAAATTTCACATCTTTGAAATTTTTGGTTGAGTAAAAGATAAATCTCAAGAGGATGTCCTTGGGACTTGAGTGGATGGAATCTAAACATTCCAAGACCCTTGAAGGCATTGAAGTTGTTGCACTTGTGTTTAATGGCAGTTTATGGAAAGATGCCGAAGAGATTATTACTATGATGGAGTCCCTTGTTAGAGTTCTCAGGTACTTCAAATCTTTTAACTTTTTTATATTTTAAATTTCATTTCAAGCTTCTTTTTATTTTCAATGTTTCATATTAATTTAAATTTGAAAGCTTGAACTTTCAGGATGGTTGATGGTGACAAACCCACTATGGGTTACATTTATGAGGCGATGGATCTCACAAAGGATGCCATCAAAAGAAGATATGGGGATAAGGAGGCAAAGTATATGCCTCTTTGGGACATTATTTATGCACATTGGGATAGGAAATTGCATTCCTCCTTACATGCTGCTAGGTACTTCTTAAAGCCATAGTATTTTTATGATAAGAGAAAATTTAAAGAGGATGGGGAGGTTCACAGAGGACTTATGACATGCATCGAAAGGTGCTTCCCTGATCCAGAATTTCAAAGTCGTGTATTTTCCCAACTATAGGATTATAGAGCACCACCTAAATTATTTTCCTACATCAATGTTATATGAGAAAGGTCTAAGGTGTTTCTAGGTACTATTTGAGGCTTGAAGGCTTTATTAGTTGATTAAATTTGCTTAAAATTTATTTTGTATGTTAAATGTTTTATTAATTTTTGTTGTCTTTTTAAGTTTTTACTATTTAGTATTTAGTATGTCTACTCACGAACCCTTGCCACTTGCTAGGTCTTTGGGAGCAAAACTTTTGTAGTGATAAGGCAGATTTGAAGAGATTTTCCATTCAAATCTTAAACCAAGCATGCAGTGCTTTAGGTTGTGAGTGCAACTGGAGTATGCTTCAGAAAATACATTCTAATAAGGGCAACCGATTAACAAAAAAGCGCTTAAATGACCTTGTATTTTTCCATTACAATCTACAACTCCACAACAAGAAAATACTAGGTGAGAGCTTGAATTTGAAGGTTTCATAATCTGATTTGGAATTTAAAATTTAAACTTTAAAGTTCAAAGTCAAACTTAAATTCACATTTCAATGTCTTGTGATAATGATAAGAGATAGATTTGCAAACTACAAATGTAGCAGATTGGGTCCAATTAGAGGAGGCTCCTCTTTTAAGCCTACATGACTTGAATAACTTTGAGAGTCAAGCAAGGGGAGGAGTGGGAGGAGTCACTTCTAATTCTCACTCTTAAGAGTCCTATACTCTTAGTTACTGATTTTTTCTAATTAATATGCAGTTGTTTGTAACCTTTTAGAAGCAGTTGCTTCTAGTTCTATGTAGTCACTAGTTAGGAGTCATGACTCAGTACTTTGGATCATGTTTGGACTCATAACATATATGAGATGCTTATTCATTCATGATATTTTGGACATCTATTGATATTATGAATTTTTTCGACATGGCTTTACTGAATATCAATGAAAAACGTTTTTTTTTTTTAATTCAATATATGTGTTTATTTTTATTTATTGAATTCATGGAAGTGAATGAATATGAGGGTGTGTTGGGGAGTGGAAAACAGTGCTAGTTGTCATGCCAAGGAGGGAGTGACAAGGTATGCTAAGAATGGGTAAGGCATGCTAGAGAATATCAAGGAATGTTAAGAAGTCTTAGAGTGTGCTAGGTAGTTCCGGGGTGTGCTAACATGTGCCAAATAGTGCCAAGGCATTCTAGGTGCTAAGACATGCTAGGATGTGCAGGGTGCCAGAGTATGCAAATATGTGTCAGGAGTTTTAAGGAAACAAAACGAATAACCAAGCTAAAATGAAAGTAAATGAACACATAAGAGGGTTAATAAGTCGGGACTTTATCTTTTTCAAAAGGGGCATGCTAGGCACACTAATAATATGTTCCAATACATTCCAAGTGTCAATGCTTGCCAAGTGCTAATTTTTGTCAATGCAATATTATGCCAAGGAGTCCCAGGGCATGGTAGGGACTACATGGAATGCCAACTCATGATAGGGTAGTGCTATGCTATGCTATGGCATGCCAACATGTGCTTTGGCATCCTACTCATCGCAAGATGTTCTAGGTACAAAGATGTTCCAGGACATGCGAGGTGCCAAGGAATGTTAGTGTATTGTTCCAAAGCATGTTAAGGTGTGCCATGAGTGTTGAGGAGTGCTAGGTCTCTCTCATTAATAGAATTGACAGAGCTTGATTATGTATTAAATAATATAGTTCCTACACACACTAGTGGAACTTTATTTAAAGGAAATTTGCTAGATAATAAACCTAATAGATATGAATCATGTGTTGACTCATAGGAAAACTATATTCTTATGACTTAAGGGAAATGATACACACTAATTACTTCTTAACAAACTGACTGGCTATTATAAGCACTATGAACTTGGACACATAATGAAAAAGACTCCACAACAATGGTCTTAAATCATTAATATTTTGACAAAAAACATAGTAACAGGTACATAGCGTCATCAAAAACTCATTGGAATGATCAATGATGACAAACATTTTTTGATCGTCACCAAAAGTAACCAAAAAGAGCATTTTTGAGGGTAAATAAAAGATCATCACTTGAAGTGTCACCAAAGAGACAATTAGTGATGAGCCTTTAACGACCCTAACCAAAAGTGTCACCAAAGAGAGAATTAGTGATGGGAAATTAATGACCCTCACCAAAAGTGTCATTTAAAATGGCTTTAGTGACAAACCTTAAAGGACCATCACTATATACACTTACAACAATGATTTTTTAAAGACCGTCACCATATGCGACATTGGTGATGGACCTTAAAGGTCCATCACAGGCGTGAAGCGTCATCAAAAACTCATTGGAATGATAAATGATGACAAACATTTATTGATTGTCACCAAAAGTAACCAAAAAGATCATTGGTGACGGTCAATAAAACATTGTCACTAGAACTGTCACCAAAGAGAGAATTAGTGATGGGCCTTTAATGACCCTCACCAAAAGTGTCACCAAAGAGAGAATTAGTGACGGGAATTTAATGACCTTCACCAAAAGTGTCATTGAAAATGGCTTTGGTGACAAACCGTAAAGGACCATCACTATATACACTTACAACAACGCTTTTTTAAAGATCATCACCATATGCGACATTGGTGACAAACCTTAAAGGTCCGTCACAAGCATGACCCTCACCAATGACCCTTTTTCTTGTAGTGTGCCTTTTGAATTCAAATTTGATTGTCCCCCCCATTTTTGGGCCATTAATGCTTTCTTGGCGGTAGATTTTCCAAATCTTGCCCATAAATTGTGTCTTAGATGCCCGCCGCCCACTCCATTTGTCCTCAAATTGAGCATCCCATCACGTATAGTGACTCCAATAGTTACTTTCCAGCCAATCCACGTGGCAATGTAGCCCTTTGTGCATGGTCATAGACCCTGTGACACTCTGCTTCTGCGTGCATCCCCAATATCGTGCAACTTCTGGGAAGAATAGTTTATATTCCCATGCTTCCTTTCAACTGTCTAGAGCACTAAGAAGGTTCTTCCTGTGGCTAGTCAGGTGGTCACACCATCCACGTGGGAATCCATCCCATCCTCCCACATGGTTCATGGAGAATCCCCACCTTCCATTGTTGTGATCGACACCGCGTACTTTACTACTTGCAACGCGTTACCCTGGTCACTACATTTGGCGATATGCTATCCTAGCCAAGGTAGCAAACTAACTAGTTCATGACTATAGTCTTCTGACTTGTTAGAATAATCGTACACACCTTGCCTTACCACCCTCGGTTTTTTGACAAGAAATGCTTCCTTTATTCTGTCTTCCAGTTTCTTGGCCTCCACATCCATCAAAGCACTTTTCTCCCATAGTTGTACCCGATCTTTTTCAAGGTCACGAAGTCTAAGGTTTTCCTGTCAGATTTCTTCCTCGAGTTTTATGTGTTTTGTTTCTCGTGGTTGTGTCATTCCTTTGTTTCGGGTTTCATGGACTATCATATCTATGGGTGCTGCTATGTGCGAACTAGGCTTCACTTGCTCCATAGGGATTACAACCCCTACTTTATACTTCTACTTCGGAAGTGCTTGCACAGTCAGGGTTTTGCAAATGGTCCTATAAGCCCATAGAACTGTTGGTACATGCAGGTCCCAGTCAGTGCATCTCACATGGTGGACCCTATTTAGTACTTCATACATCTTGTCAAAGGCTTCCCCACAGATAATTTTTGGTGCACTTCATCTTATCATATTTTGTTGTTTGCACACGTCCTTCCCCCTCTTAATTGTCGTTCTTGTTTCCTACCGCGTGGATGGTGTGCATTCGTGCAGGTTGCGTACCATACACCTGTACCCATCTGGAAAGGTTAGCATGCAGGCCGTTTCATCCATCATTCCCATCTCTCATCTGCATCTGAGGCTTCCCAAATCATAGGCACATCATCTTTCTGCATCCCCGCCAATCCTCAAAACTCCGTTGATGCGTACCCCAACATCTTGCGGGTGTAGCGCATGATGCCCATTTTAGAGTGTCGAAGCATTGTTGTTCCAATACTTCTTGTTCTAATGTATTCAGGAAATCATCTACCGCAATCAGTCCATCATACATAGGCAGATCCTTTGCCTCTTTTGGTACACAGCGTAGCTACTTTATCATCATGTTACAATGTGGTTATCTCGTGTAACCAATTCCACCATTGTTATATTTCTCCATCTGAATCTGAAGTGCAGGAGATTTCGTGCTCCCACGAAATCCTGCCATTTGTTGTTGGATTCACCCAAATATGCTCTCGCACAGTTATCTTGTAGATATAGTCTAGATCGTCATCACTATCATCGTCACGCACTAGTTCTATGTAGCGTGATCCTTCCACAGGGTTTAGTGGTACTATGCACAATGATGTTTTCTCAAAAATCATCTTGCGCTTCTTTAGACTTATCACTCAATTCATATGAGTGGTCCAATCTATTCTGAGGAGTGCAGGATAGGGATTGCTATCATCAACAATCTATATTACTCAAAAATCTGCAAGCATGATCACACCTTCGATATCTACCATTATGCCCTGCAATCTTCCCATCGGTAGGATCTTTTACTGGTTTTCCATTCACAATTGAATGGGAGACCATTGCAACGCAGGTCTGCCCATGCGCTCCCATGTCTATTTTGGTAGGACATTCGCATATGATCCTAGATCCAAAATGACTTGATCCATTTCATATTCCTTGATTTTTGGAGTCAATCTCATCTCGCTTCCTATTCGCATTGTGTGCTTCCCGAGCTTTCGGACTATGGACGGTTCCCCTAACCCAACACATCTAGTGATGAGTTGTTGTAGTCCCTTCATAGCGTTGTTGTGACACAGCAGCTTCATGCATGTCTCCAGAAAGGTAGTAAGCATTAATGGGTCCATGTCTAGTTTTAGTTTATCTTTACTACCTAAAGTGGAGGCCTCTGTGAAGCTCTTCTTAGCTTCCATGAATGTCTCCTTTGCGCGCTCCAGATCAAATTCAGGTTCCTTTATGGGAGCCTTACAAACCCACACAATTTCTTCAGGTTGCTTGCCCTTGTCATCTCCTATTGTGATACCACTTTGGAGCACAATGTTTACATTCTGGTCCTCTTCGCATGGCTTAGACCTCATTGTTTGAGGTTCTGAGTTAGGGGAGGCTGGAGTATTCCTTTAGTGCGCAACCTCGCTATCAATGTAGGGTATTCCTCTGTATCATGATCAAATTGAGTACAATATAAACATGATGCTCTCATCAGACTTGTACAATCACGGGCATAATGCCTTAGCCCTTCGCAATTGTAACAAATTAACTGCCTGCGACCCCTTCCTAGACCCATTCCACCTCGACCTCGTCCGCACCCCTGAAATCCAGTGCACACCATCCTTGTATTTTGATCAAGGTTTCACGTTTTGGTATGAACTCTGTAAGTATGAGTTTGATCCGTCATCAGTTCATAACTTCTACAGGTGCGCTCATCATGGCCTACTGACCTGCAAAAATTACAAAACAATTGGTGGGACATCTACGTATACTTCAGTAATAGATGACAATTATCTATAGAATTTTTTCCTCCTATCTGACAAATCGTGCACCATAATTCAGGGACCACACTCGGTCTTTCTTGTGCCTCTGGTCTCAATGGCATCGACCCTCCTCCCACCAAGTAATTCACAAAGACTGGACAATGGTCCTTGTCATGTCCCTGTCCCTTGAACTTTATGCACCATACCTCCTCACATGCCTCTAGGCGAGTTGTCCTATCCTGTTTCAAAATCTACATTTCTAAACACAAATTTTTCATTTGCACATGGATTTGTTGGAATCCTAGGCCAAGATCTTGTATTGGGGTCTCGTGCAGTCTCATTGCAATCTCCAAAGCTTTGGCTTGGTTGGATAACTTCTGCTGCAACAACGCCATCCTTACATGGGGCATTAGTGACGCTACAAACCATGTGCGGTGTTGTCCATCCATCAAGGTCATGTTGGCTTCGTGAATCATACCCTTCAATCTCTGATCCAACTCCCAAGGGGTCTCACCTGGAAGCATCATGATTTCCTTAAACCCGATAATCGACTGTGTCTCCAATTTTGGCCTCCTAAATTCCCTGTTCAACATAGCTTTGATATCAGAGATCCCCGCATTTGTATTATCATTAGAGTGCTTAATGTACCATGTCAATGTGCGATCCTTCTACGCACTTAATAGTGTTGCCTTATTTATGTTGTCATCCTTGACTCCTTGTGCTTCCCATACAGCATTTACCACGAACCAAAATTTGTCCAGATCTTTGTTCCCTACTCCTTTGAATATCGACAACTTTATTGCACTCGCCATATTGAACTGTGGTGGTGGCGGAGGTCATGTGGGTGAATATGGAGGTGACTATGATGAAATTGGTGGTGGTGTAGGCGGGGCTCGTATGTGCATATTTTCTTCCTTATCAGACTTATCGCACTTCTCAGTGAAACTTTCGCAAGCTCTTCCTCGCTTGCTTGCGGAATTGAGATCAAGGGACTAGTCTCTAATTCTTCACTACTTCTATTTTTTTACATCCTCCCACTTTGCATAGCCCCAACCATCAATTTATTCGCATAACCCACTTTTCACACAGTAGAATTTTAATCCAGGTGTTCAAAGATTTAATGTACATACCTTGCAGCCCTTTGAAGAAGTGTCGTTCCACCTCGTTGTAGTTGACTAACGTGTCTATCGCGAATTCAATGATAAGTGTTCCTATAATTCGATCGAGGCAATGGTCCACAGCACACACAATCTTATCTTCCGATGCTTTTAGCCTGCACGCCAACTCTTGAGTCCACACAATCGGCTTGTTGAGCTTATACCTTCCTTGACAATCTTCTAGCTTCACGATCCACTCATACAACTCAGAGGGGAAGGATGCAAATAAAATTTCATGGATTTCCATATATAAGTAGCGCCCTAACCACTATTCCTTTGATACTCATGGATTCCTATTTTCCTGCCCCACGAACTCGTGAATATTTCTGTCCATCCACTCTTCAATTTCTTTCTTTGTCAGATTCTAGTGACACGACATCAGACATCCCTTATACAAATCTTGGTCTTGGAAAAGGAGCCATTTGTTGTTTTGTTGGGGCCTGATCCAGGCTTGGAGGTGATTTAGCCAAACAAATCCCGATACTATTGGCCCTTTTGGCAACATTCCACGGAGCACAGACTAATGTCTCACCCGAAGTAGTATGGGAGGGTGCTAGAACTAGGTTTCTGCACCCTGGAGATGTTTGATGAGTTCAAGTGGTCCACAGTTCAACCCTGCGTGCACATCGCTACGCGCACTTACCCTTACCTCGCGTCCTGATTTGTTGCCTTCACGTAACCCTACTCGGGGCCCGAACATTGTTATTACCAAATGTCTTACTAGTATTCCACGGTTAGTTGATTAACTTAGGTTCTTTGCATGTGAAGTATACTTAGCAATATAATTCATTCATACAAGTGCATACAGTAAATAAACAATATAATTGAAATTCATATCCAACTGATAATAATCTAAGAATAGATACACGAAATTAAGATAAAAATTCTCTTTATTGTTATCTTCCTTGGGATACAAACTCGAATCCACCCTGTGCACTCAGCTGCAGGCGTCCGTGCACTCATCTGCGATCAACTAGGTCTCTGCGCTCTCAGCTACAGAGCCTGCTCCTACTCTATGACCCAAGACACACTTTACCCTTGCTTTGTGCTTCTGCTTTGCTATTTCATGCTTCCTTCAATGTCTCTTTACAACTTAGAGCCTTGCTCTATTTATATAATCCCATCGTCTGTGGACCATGGGTAGGCCAACATTACATTACAAACTAGGGAAGACAAACCTATGACTCTTACATACTTCCAAGACCGGAATTCGCGGGGCTTTACAATATCATTCGGTCAAAACATGGGCTTTGAGCCCCAAAACATGCTTCACGGGGGATTCCATGCCAAACAAATCATGAACAGCTACGTGCAACACTGGGACATACCATATACTAGTGAAATTTCATCAAGAACTATGCCCAGATCACTGCACCTATGGAAAAAATGTTGAAAAAGGATTTCATGTTCTGCTGGAATGATGAATTTCAAAAGAGCTTGGATGTGTTGAAGGAGAAAATTGTCACCGCGTCGATCCTAATCTTCCCAAATTGGAAGAAGTAATTTCATGTACATGTAGACACATCATGTACTGCACTGGGAGCAGTACTGACATAGGCCGATGAGGGATAATTGGACCATCCTATAACATTTGAGAGCAGGAAGTTGTCCAAGGTTGAGAAGAACTATTCCACCACAGAGCATAAAGGACTAACCATGGTGTACATGCTCCATAAGTTTAGGAAATATTTGCTTGGCATACATTTGAAGATGTATACAGATGATTCTTCATTGAAATACCTGGTCAATAAGCTTGTGTTGGGGGGAATGATCTGTAGATGGTTTTTGTTGTTCCAGGAGTACGATTTTGAAGTCATTGTGAAACCTGGATGGTTGAATGTGGGACCATATCATCTGTCGCACATTGAAACTAGAGAGGAGCCTACTGATTTAGAGGAAGGATTGCCTGACACGTGACTCTTTGCAACACACATCATGGATAGTCACCTTGAATATATCATACACTTCTTAACGACGGGAAATTCTCCAGAGGGATATTGTTGGGTCCCTATAATACTAGTGATTACCCCATTCCTATTGTAATTGTACCCCTTATTAATATTTTTGTGCCCCTATTATCCCCATATTGTTATTATTGTGCCCCATAGAATCCCTCTATTATTATTTTTGTGGCTTTTTATTATTATTGTTAGGTCGGCTGGGTTATATTGTGATGTCTTAGGCTCCTATATATAGAAAGGAGGTTTTGTTATTTGTATCATCCAAGAATTGTTCATTTATGTAATGTAAAGGAGGTTTCCCCCTCGAAGAGGCTGAATTTTAAGGCGTTGAATCTATATTTTCTCTATCTTTTCTTGAGTTGGTTTCATAACATTTGGTATCAGAGCTTTGGATTCTAGGGTTTCACTGCTCCAAACAGGTCATCGTGGAATTTTCGCTATAACTTTGTTTCTGCGACGTTTCAGAAGCTAAAAAAATAACCCATTTGAGAAGACATCGCGCTGAAGCTCAAGTCTTAATTTCAGAGCTTTTGCGCTATATTTGTGGATATATGATCTGGGGAAGTTTATCTTTTTGAAGACTCCTGAATTACATTCCAAATAGGTGACCTGGGGAAAATCATCATAACTATCTCTCTAAGAATCAGATTGAAATTTCGTTAGAAGGTATAGAAAGAGGAAGGACTGTAGCTTCTTGTCTAAAGTTTTCAGAGCCAAAGATCGAAATAGTGACTCGTGGCACATCGTACAAGTTCACTCTACTGAACTAGTCTATAATCAGGTCACTGTGGGAGATTTCGCATAACTCTTCCTTGGAGAATCTAATTTGGATAAGAATGGTGGCATCAGAAAGAGGACATAGAGGGCTATTGCAGGTCACAATTTCAAAACTGGATGATTTGAATGTACAGAGATACATCAGAGGCAATATCGAGCTCCTACAAAGTGAAAAAAGGTGTGTAGATTCTTTTAAAGTTTTTCTTACGATTGGTTTGAAATTTATTTTGAAGGAATTTAAAGGGCATAGTAGATTATTCTTATCGGTAACTGATGCCCCGAGGAAAGAAAATGCAAACACCTAGTAAGGAACTTGAAAGCTATAGCATGACTCATGAAGAAGAGGAAGAAATGCAACATGATATATCAAAATTACAAGACCAAGTGGAACAACTGTCCCTTGCACAAAAAGGAACAGAATCTAAGATGGATGGTTTAAAGAATGATGTAGAAGCTAAGATGGATGGTTTAAATAAAGGTGTAGAAGCTAAGATGGACTATTTAAATAAAGGCGTAGAAGCTGAGATGATTGATGTGGAAGCTAAGATGGATGATTTGAAGATAGATTTGAAGACAAACATGGAAGATTTGAAGACAGGAATGGAAGATTTGAAGACAGATTTAACAACGTTTCTACAAGAAATACTCACTAATGGTGAAAGCGTAGTAAAGTAAACTCATGATGAGAACAAAAGAAATGCTAATCATGATTTCATAGACTATAATGTTGGATCGAAGACCCACCATATTCCAAAAATCGATATGACGAAGTTTGATGGCAAGGATCCCGCAACATGGATATTACAGATGGAGCAATTTTTCGATCTTAATAATGTTCAAAACACACAAAAGGTACGTATTACAACTTTATATTTGGAACCAAATCAGTTTGTATGGTATCAATGGCTTTGCTCTCGTAAACAATTTATCACTTGGGCAATTTTTATGAAAGAATTGATAGCACATTATGAGGATATAAAAAGCAACACTTTTTTTAGCCAATTGATAAGTCTCAAACAAAAGGGTTCAATAATGGAGCACATTGAGGAGATCCAAAAATTGAACATAAGGGTAAAAAATATTCTAGAGGAGCATAGGATTGATGTGTTCATAGGGTCTTTAAAGGATAATATCCAACATGATGTTTGCCTTTGGGAACCTGATTCATTAGAGAAGGCATTCAAGTTAGCAAGAAAAATGGAAAGCAAAATGTTATGAAACCAGCTCAAGAAAAGATAGAAAAGATAGATCAACGCCTTAGAATTCAGCCTCTTCAAGGGGGCAACCTCCTTTACATTACATAAATGAAAATTCTTCGATGATTCAAATGATAAAAACTCCTTTTTATATATAGGAGTCTAGGGAGTCACAATATAACCCAGCCGACCTAACAATAATAACATAAAGCCACAAAAATAACAATAGAGGGATTCTATGGGGCACAGTAATAACAATATGGGGACAATACGGGCACAACAATATTAATAAGGGATACAAATACAATAGTAATGGGGTAATCACTAGTATTACAGGGACCTAACAACCCATCTAGGACTCTTTGACACATCCAGCTTAGTTATTCACAGGTAAGTGGTCTCAACTTGTCTTTGACAAAAAATTTGTCACTTTTTGTGTTTTCTCTTGTGTGAGATTTTTTTTTCTTTATTTCTTTGAATGCTTGTTGTTGTTTACATGCATACTAGATTTTACTAGCACTGTTCAGTCTTCGTTACCATCTCACTGCTATCGCATGCATGAAATTATTCTGCACGAGCGATCGCTGAGTCGGTGACTCGCTTCACCCACATGCATAATGTTCTGTTTTCTAAATCTTTCATTCACTATTTGCATGCATGGTCATTTGCTTCTACATACACATAGTATCACCATGCATTAACGTTCACATTTTCTTTCAGTTGCCCGTCGATGAGTCTAGGCAACCTTGGCCCAAGCTCTGCCTCACCAAGACAACATTACACAAACCCAAGATTGAAGACTTTGTCTTCCTCTCAAGAAATGCACATTTCTACCCGATAGCTATTCCCTAGGCTTGCTTTGTGTAATTCTGAGGGATAGTGACTACTGGCCTAGAAAATTGCACAATGAAATCACTGAGCCTGCAACCATTTCCAACTAAAATTGTGTATTGTGCAATTCCAGCACTCAACAGTCAGTCTGGATTTCACATTGCGCAATTCCAGTAGCCATTCATTCCTGCCAAACAATCCATACTTCCTTTTGTGTAGTTCTGGCAGCCAATCACCCAGCCTCCTAGATGAAATTGCGCAATCCCTACCAGTCTTTCCCCAGGTATGTGTTATGTCATTCTTGCAATTTGCTTTGGTTTTCGTTGATAGATTTCTTGCCATGCATGTTGCTTTGTCTCTAGATCTAGTAGGTGTTCATCTGCCTCTTAATAGAGGAGGATCGATGGCCTCTAAGAGAGTAGGATTAAAGGACACTGATGGAAGTGCAACTGGAGCAACGGTTGAGCAAGTGTCCACAAGTCTACCGATCTATGAAGATACCAAGTTGATTCTAGAGATCAAGCCTAAATGGAAAGAGGTCAATGATGCATTTGCAGGCACATTTAGGGAAGACCTAGAAGCCTACCATGTATATGTGAACATCCATAAGTATGGCTTGTACTGGATTGCATGCAAATACCCCATGTTCCCATGCACAGACATGATACACTGGATCATCTCGCACATTGACCCTAAGATGATGACCTTGAGTAGTGTGAGTGGGACGAAGATTTCAACCTTCAGGGCATAGGATTATGATGAGATGTATCAGATGTTAGAGCTTATAACTATATTGGAGACTCTCTTCAGCTTACCCAGAAATAATGACAACTCCAGAGACATTCTGAAGAATTGGGTAAAGGAGCTGGCTAGATTCAAGATGACACCCAATGAGATCTACAAGACAAAGATATTGTGGAAGGCATATCAATACTTGGTCATTTTTTCATGTCAACTGTATGGACAAGAAAGCACGCAAACCTTCCCATAGAGTTGGGTGATTGTGTTGTACCAACTGGCCAGAGAGGGAAAACCATGCAATTGGTCCAATATGTTGGCTCATCAACTGACATAAGGTAACGGGTCCTCAAAAACCACCCAAAGGTATGCAAGCACAAATCTACATGTCTGCCTACATCTTCGATGAAGTCTGTGCCCGAGAGAGTTCTCGGCCTTGAAGTGGGCATGGTCACCAATGGAGACTGCTGTGAACTCTTATTATAAGATGTTGTATGAATGCAGCTTCATAGGAGTTATCACACGGTTGTCCGATCATTTTTCGCCCTGGTTTACAAGATGATATTCGAACAAGATCCACCCTGCATGTTGATGGCATCAATGGAGGCCCTGATAGACATAGTTGATTGTTATGCCTCACCATCCGTCACCTTCATACAGATGTATGTTGTGGAGAAGCCTCCACATGTTCTACCAAAGTTTTCCTTAGATGTGATCGTCATGCAGGAAGTAGCATATCACATCTCGGCAAGATTGACAGCTAGGCTACACCAGAAGATGAAGGCACCTTGGTCCACTCTTCCACTGCGCTTCGGGTTATACAAGATCTGAAGTTTCAATCATGAAGATGTCAAAGCAGAGAAGACGATGAAGTATCCTTTCGACCTCCGAAGTTACAATTTGTATGATCTGCATTGTCTTGCAAAAGATCATTGCATGAGAGTACAATTCAGCTGGATCCAAGGGGCATTTCATTGGGTGGAGGAGGAACCATGGAGATATTGCAACAGTTTCTCCAGACTCAATGAATAGGACAGCTTCACTATGAATGGTTAGCGAAGCAACGTGAAGCAACATCTTGGAGAGCACCAGAAGCACCAGTAGCAGTAGAGGCGAACATACTAGTGTGTGCCAAGGGAAAGAGGAAGATTTTCGATTGCATGGAGGAAGAGAAACGCTGCAGGTTCAGAGTAGATCCACTTGTGGAGAAATAAACTTTGGCCATAGAGGCAAAGAGGCAACAACGTGACAAACAAAACATGTAAAGCCAGAGGGAGAAATGGAGAATGGATGAAACAAAGAAGGAGTTGCATGAGTTGATGGAGAAACTCCGAAAGGAATAGGAGCTGCACAAACTGGAGAGGGAACCATTGTAGCAACAGGTACAACAGTGGGCACAACATGTTCAGACAAGTGAAACAATGCTAGTATAGGTAGTGGACTAATCAAAACAACTAGCATCAGGCAAACAAGGTGAACCATCGTAGGAGCAGGACTTCTCTCATGCCTGTACACTTATGATGGTGAAGGTGAAGTGGCCTGGCCTTAGTTCTTGCATGAATTTATTTCCATGCTTCATGAGCAAGATGGATGTTCTGATGAACAAGCCAGTTTGTTGCTTGCATACAAACTTTGCGAATCTCTCTCACCAATGGTTGTGTAGCCTCCCTACTGACAGCGTGCATGCACTCGAGCACTTCTATGATCTCATTGAAGACACTTTCTATCATTTTGATCCAGACCATCTTGACAAAAAATCGTTACAACAATGGAAGGATCCACATGAATCACCTATGGAGTTTTGGTAGCACTTCCATGATTTGCAATTCCAAGCTTCGAAGAGCCAAATGAATTTTTTCTATCTTTGGGACCGATTTGAGTACTACATTAAGAAATATTCTCATCCCAAGAAGATATTTGAAATCAAGCCTCACTTAGTATTCTTTAGTGGTGGAACTATGCAATCACATATCAATTTGGTCACTGTCACAAGTGATTTTCTCCCGTCCCCTCGTCAAACAGCTCTGCCACTATAGATTGATGTTAGAGATCATGCTCACACATCTGTTCATCTGTCCCATCCTCCCAACATCACTTCACTTAATTTTCTCATAGATTTGGTTGCAAGTCCATCAATTTTTCATATGCATTTGTTCCACAACCTCTGTCTTCATACTCGGCTAATCCTCTGGATGATATTGTCTTGTTTTCTTCCATTTGAAACTCTAGACTTGTTGTGAACAAGGAACAAGCCACTGACGGAGTTGGTGTTGCACAACCAACATGCACTATCATTCATGAAGAGTATGACTAGGAGCTTGAGCATCAACACTCGATGAAGGATGAATCCCTTTCGTCTGATCCTTTTCCGTTCTTTCCTGACATTTTTGGTGAACCTGCCATCCATGATTTCACATGTGTATCTTCATCCATGGATGCACCCATTGTTGATCACTCGCAAGACACACCGGATTTCATTCCATCATCCGACAATAGAGAGGATAAGACATTCATCGAAAATCCACTTGATCTTTCATCTGCCTTTTTCAAAAATACAAGGGATGAATTTGTTCACTTCTCATCTACCCCTCTTTTTGATTCATCAGATCATGAGGATTCCCATGAAATCATTGATTTTTTTTATTGTGGTTTTCGTGATCCATTTACTCCCATATTCGATCATGATCATGATTATATCACAGTCGATTTTTCAAAGCCACTAGTTTATGATGATCAATCTGACGATGAAGTCGAAACACCCAAGACTATCAAGGCACCTCAGCCCGAGCTGATGGTTATGTCAGACCCTCACTCTCTTGGGGTTAGTTTCACTTCCAATCAAGAAATTTTTCAATCACTCGAGGCTCCTCATCACTCACCTGTATGCATTGAAGATCAATCTCACACACAGATCATGCTTCCTCCACTCGAACTGCATGATCCCATCACTCATGCATTGGAGGAATCTTACATTGCAAGCACACGTGCACGATGCAAGTTGTCTTTGTTCCTTTCATTTGCTTGCATGTCATAGTCAAGAATGTGCGCATGCTTCACAACTGCACGCAGTGTCACACAACACCATGATAAGTCCATGTACTAGTTGTCATGTACTTGCACTCACTTATGTCCCATGGCAATGTTAAACATGAAGTGTGTTTGTCTTCATTTTTATATCTTTCTTGCTTACTGGTCCACACAACCGGGTTGCTTATGGACCAAGCCTTCACCAACATGGGTCAACAAATGCACTGGTGGTTGCATTCGAAATATCTCTTCACATGATTAGACCCATGCACCATTAGCTTAGGAGTAGGAGTGGTGTTTTCTTTCAGCTGGTTTGCTTGTGTGATTGTTTGCTTACTTGTTTTGTTTTTTTGTTTATTTGTTTGCTTGTTTTCTTACTCACTTTTCTTTCGCTTTTTCTTCTACTTCTACTTTGCTTTGTTGTTTGTTTTCTTGTTTTGTTCGTAGGTTAGTTTTGCATGAAACCATGTATGACTCTTTAAACATTCTAGGTAAAGTACAAGAGGCATTGTGCAGCTGTCACTACTTGGTTATCTGTCATCCTGCCTCTATATGAAGAACTTGTTACTTTTAGTCCATGATATGTCGATGGAAAATATGCATTGTTCGAAATGAACCTTGGTGAAAAGACAATGCCTGCATGCTAACTAGTGTCACCTACTCTAGTTGGTTGTTTTTGGGTTAACCCTTGTCATCTCAGTCAAGTAGAGTAAGGTGACGGGGAAAACCTTAACAAACATGTCAGAGGTATATAATAAACTACTTCTCTAAAGGAACAACCTCTTCTTCTCTCAATAAGTTGGGATCCCTCTTTTGCCTCTGAAATGAATAAGTGCTATGCACAGTTATGAAAAAATGAAAAGTGAAAAATAAAAAAGAAAATGAAAAATGAACAAGGCAAAAGAAGAGAAAGGCTTCCTGCACAAAGAGGTGATGCAAGTAGCTTCATCGGGCTACTGACCAGGCTCGTTGGTAGCGGAGCAATGCTTTTGTTCCTGCGTGACTCCACTGGGGTACTGTCCAAGCCCGTTGGTAGTGGAGAAACACTAGAAATGAAACTAAGACTCTGACGACTATACTACTTGTGCATCAATATACCCCTCAACCCCAACCGAAACAACTGTGTTGACTTGGCTTGGAATGTGTGTCAATCAACCAAGAGCTTGGTAGATGATACATCTTACAATTAGGCTAGTGTGAAATCAAGACAAACTAAGAACTGAACAATACTCCCAGAGGTGTTAGACTTGTTTTTCATGAACAAGGTCCATTTAGAGAACTGGAGTTCTACTAGTGTGTCGCCAAGTGTTGTAGCGGTGACAACCATGCTCCAAAACTTTTTCTTAGCTTTGTCTTGGAGCCTCCCTACCAAACTTTCATAGCAGCATGTCTTGGTTCGTCAAGTACACACACTTCAATGATTTTCTTGCAAAAACAAAACCATCTATCCAAGCTTGATGCATTCCCCTCACAGGTTGTTTCTTCAGGCTTGGTCTAGCTGCAGGCTGAGTAGCCCCCTCAAGAAATTGCACAATTATGTAGGGCAACCAACCTTCCCTCTAGAAATTGCTCAATTCAGTCTGGTAGCCTGTTGGGCTCTGTTGGGCGCAGGATCCCCCAAGGAACGTTTTGAGGCTTAAAGCCCAGTTTTTGGTTAAAAGTTGTAAATCCAATGTAAAAACTTCTCATTTTGTGGGCACGGAACGTGAAGTTGTAAATGAGTCATAGGGTTGTCCACCCTCAATTTTGTAATGCAATGTCAGTTTTAGAGATCTACCCATGGTCCACGGACCATGGGATTGTATAAATACAGCGAAGCTCTAAGTATTTGTAAGATAATAGAATTAGAAGGAATGATGATGGAATAGAAGGATAACGAAAGATCTAAGCATAGAGTTGAGTCTTTGGGTCGTAGAGTAGGAGGAGGCTCTGCAACTGAGTGTGTAGAGGCCTAGTAGTCCATAGATGAGTGTGCGAACCCTGCAGCTGAATGCGCAAGGTGAGTCGTGTCTATAACTGTTGAAGTGTTAATAAAGATAAGCTTTACATCAATTCTGTGTATTTATTTCATATTTTGTGTATTGACTATATTGGATATAAATTGCATTTCTGTTGTCTATATGGTGTGCAAACATATCTGGTTGTGTTGATTAAGTAAATGTGAGATAAGGTATCTATTTACGTGAAGTTAACCAACAATTGTAAGAAAATAAGTCAAATATGCAGTGTAACTTGGGGAAATAGCACAGATCGTTGCCCTAGCAGTGCGAAAGCATCTCAGCCCCTGGTTTGGGCTGCAAGAAAGGTGATCCTAACAGATCACAAAGGTCTCATATGTCAGGATAGTGCGTGAAGCGACCTACATGAAGGTAGACATAGCTGGATTAAATCAACCCTTCAAACATCTCCAGGGTGCAGAAACTTGGCTCCAACATCCCCTCATACTACTTCGAGTGAGACTTTAGTCCGCACACTGCGAGCTGATGCCAAAAGGGCCAGTAGTGTAGGGATTTGTTTGGCTAATTAACTCTAAACCTGGGTCATGCCCCCTCAAGCCAACAAATGGTTTCGTTGCCGAGACTGGAATCTGCATAGAGATGTCTGATGTCGTATCATTGGAATCCAATTAAGAAGGAAATTTAAGGTTGGTTGGACAGGAGGATTTACGAGTTCGGAAAGAAAGAGAACAAAAACCAACGACTAACAAAAGAAGAGTGGTTAGGCTACTACCTGTACACAGAGATCCACAAAATCTTCTTCACGTCTTTTCCTACTATTATCACTCAGTATTTCCTTACAAGTTATCAGAAGAGGGAAGAAACTGAGGTAACCAAAAACCAATCTTTTAGGCTTAGGCTCTAGCCAACCTGAGTCCAAAGAGGGCTCTCTCTTTATAATTTAACTTTGTTTTTATGGGATTTTAGGCTAGTTCTTAGTGTTCATGGGGTTTTGGTTTTGATTGTAAGGTTGGGTGGAGGAATTCTTGGAGCAGATGGATAGAGCTAGGTCTTCAAGCCATTGGGCTATGGAGTCAACAAATGGATAGCATAACTTGACTATATCATTAAAGGGAATGTTCACAGGGCAGGCAAACAAAACAAAATGCAAATCTTCAGGCCTAATGGGTGTGAGGTAATTCTAACCAAGGTGAAAGGGCACTTAAGAATCCTTGGACCGGGATCAAAATGAATAATAGAGGATGGTCATAAGCAAAGGGAAATTAAGAATCCTTTGCTATAGACCAGAGGTGAAACTACAGAAGCTGAGGAGCAGTTAAGAATTCCATAGCTAATATAGTTTAGGAGAAAAAATTCAGAATTTTTAATAGTCAAGACAGAGTGCATTTAAGCAATTTCTGAAATATCATTCCATGCTATACATTTAGATTTTAGAGGTTTATAAAAAATATTATGGAAAAAAACATAAGGAAAAACAACATTAAACATAGGAGAATACTTATTTGTATTTCGCTTTACACAAGAATCCTATAAAATATCTGATCTTTATTCCTTGATCTAGCAAGCCAATCCAGTCATTGATACAATAGAACTTTTGTTAGAAAATTATATATTACGGAGTAATGGAACACATAAAATATTGCAGAAATATAAACATTAAAATTGCATAAAACAAGAGAGACACAAATATACGTGGTTTACCCAGTTTGGGCTATGTCCATGGAGAAACAACCAGTCCTTCTTTTTATATTATCCAACAAAATGAAGAGATACAACCTACAGCAAATCCACTGTAACTCCTTTTCACTCTCAATCTCCTCTCTCTTCTTCACTAAGAATACAGATCTACATAGACGCAATACAATTCCCTCATATATAATGAGGGGTTGCCTTCTAGGGGAAAAAACCCTAAACTAAACATAACTTCTATCGCCAGATCATCTGCCTAATTGTTACACAAAAATATCGTCACCTTGATTATTTGCAGTTGGTATGGGTCTATCACCACCTATACTAGCCTCCTAAGCAAGTCTCAGATCTCAGCTCTTCAAAACAAGCTTTGGAAATGAGAGAAAGACATCAAAAAAGCAATGTAACTCTAGTTCCGCACTTTCTCTCACTTTTGCCTGTGGGCCCGCACCTTTTGTTCAGAATACATGCGTACTTATACGCTCTGTATGTAAAGGGGAGGGTGCGTACCCCTATGAAAGTCAAAAGGCGCAATTTTTATCTTAAAAAACTCACTTTGGGTTAATTCTAGAGGTTTCTAGAAGGAATTTTGACGTGGATTGTCCGCTTCAAAGTGGTTCATGCATCCCAAAAGAGAAGGAGCTAATCCCTTGTTAGGAGGAGCTATCCCTTTAAAGGAGGATTCTATCCCTTTGAAGGAGGACCTAGTAACTGCCCTCCATTGAACTATAAATTGAGGCATTGGGTTAGTG
>APFE031372960.1:0-92621 GCA_000404065.3 Pinus taeda
TTCAGGAAGGGATATGTACTTTATGTCTATCCCTTTGTCTCTAGACTGCCTGTTGCAGTACTCTAATCGAAGGCTATCGATGGACTGGCCACCCGCCCTAGCCCCGAACAGGGTCAAGTCAACGCCTCTCTTAGGCAAATCGGTGAAAAAGTATATATCCGCCAGCTCAATCTCGAGCTGGTGGCCACCAATGAAGAAGCACTGGTCCTGGACATTCCACTTGTCAACCATCCATTGCAAGAAATCCACCTGATCCCTCATGCCAGGAATGGCCCAATATTTGTACAGTCCACACGCCCTCAAAGCATGAAGGGAAGGTTGATGATTCCATGCGGCTGCATCCACATCGTCGTGCTCTCATTCTATCCAATCTAGCATGATGTACTCCCTACATCAAACCACAAGATCAATTAGAATGCTAGAAATGTTTTTCTTTGGTCAAATTTTGAGAATTTTTGGGTTAAAAACCCTCACGGCGGGGTCCGCACCCTTCCTGTTGGACACAGTGCGTGGGGCCGCACTTTGTCCACATGGAAGGTGCAGACCCCAAGCTTTTTCCCAATGGAGAAAAATTCTGGGTCCGCAGGTTCGCAGTGGTGAGCCTGTGTACCCCGAGCGCGGGTTTTTCACCCAAAAACCCTCCTAAAAAACCAAATAAATGACCAAATTGAAAAACTAAACGGATGAAAAACAAGAGAAGGATGATGTGGATTACCTGGTGAAGATGGTGTCCGATTCCGACGGTTGGATTTTCCGCAATCCTCTCGGCAAGTTTTCAGAGCAAAAGCACTATTTCCTCACCCAAATCACAAATGGTAAAAACCCCTTTTTATAAGTTTTTTGAGTAAATAAATTTCGAATTTGTTTATGTTTCACTTTAAAAAGGTATTTTTGAGACATTTTTATCTCTTTCAAACAGGCATGAGTAATGTTTGTGTTTTTGTGCAAGATAACAGGATTACTCAAGCAAAATCGATCATTTTCAACCAGAGTCACCTTTTAAGCCCTTTTCTGACTCCTAAAACATGAAAAGATCGCCGAGTTTCTATTTTAAACTCATTAAAACGGAATTAAAAGACGGTCGATTTACAGCTCTTTTTCGACCGTAAAAACATAAAAAGATTGCCGGATTTTTGTCATTTCAAATTCGATATTGGTTATAAAACGACGTGTCCTTGGTCGCTTTTTTACTTTTTTGGATCAAAGGCACTAATAACGAAAAGTACTCCTTGGTCGTAAAAGATCAAGCGGTTCTCTCAAGTATTATTTTATACTTTTTCGGGCTTGGGAGGCACAAATTTACGAAAAAGTCAAACCCTGGAGTCTTCTTTAGTTTTTTCAGACTCTCTAAAAATGAAAAACGAGTTTCTCCTATACTGGACTCGTAAAAATTTCACAGTAAAGGACCTGTTTTATTACAAACAGGAACGGACCACTCCTTCTTAGGGTTCGAATCAAAAACTAAGTTGGACTCATCCGAAGGATGAGCTTACAAACAAGCATATGTTATCCTCCTCAAGCTTGTAAAAAAATTAAAGAGGTACTTGCCAAAAATGGTGGGGGAAAAGTGAGAAGAATGAGCCTATTTGTTATCCTTTGTCTTAGAAGAAACCTTATTACCACTCTTGAACACGACACTTTTCACACCTGGGTTGGGAAATCCTTTGCCTCACAGTTCATCAAACCACATTGAAATTCTTCAGCCGGGTTCCAGGTATTAACTTGAGTCATTCGTTACCAAGCCATTTTTTGTGTCGTTATGTGTTCAAGAGGTTTGCAAACAAAACATTCAACTGCAAAATACCTGTCATCCATCTTGACCATCCCTGAGTCAGTCCTTACAACAACATTTCTTCAACTTGAACTATGATTTCGTGTTGTGGGCTTGCCTGCGACGGGTCTCTTTCTATCGACATCAACACATTATCTAGAGAGATGACTTAGAAATCCTCAGTACCTTGAAGTCTGCATGCATCAATGGCAGGTTTCTCGCCTTTGACATCAGTTTACATCATTGACTTTCGATCGAAGGACTCCGTGAAATGTTTGACATCAACTCATTCATTCACATCTCATGGATTGTGCTTGGTACTTTGAGAACCATTGACATCACTGATGGTCTCTCTCACACTTGTTAACAGTTTACATCATCGACTGGTAATCAAGTGGTTTCTACCATGTTCGACATCAACTCATTTATTCGCATGGCTAGAATCGTACCATTTCGGGAAGTAGAAATGAAGACCCTAGATCTAGTTTCCACCATCCAGGCTGCGAGGAGTTTTGTATTCATTATATAGTAGACCAATTATAAACAAATGGCTGCATCCATACTGTGTCTACATGAGTCTATGATTATGATGTACTGCGAAATCATTCCTGTATCAGAGCAGTTGTTAGTCTGTTAGTTAAAGTTTTTGATCTGAGTATGGGAATTCCTACCTCACCGATGATATAGTCTTATACATGTATTTTGTGTTGAAAATTGCAGGTTCTGACTGGTCTCTCCACAAGATAATCCTTGAAATGATAAAGTACTTCACCCTTCCTAGATGATATAAAACCCTAATGTACTACAGGCTTCGCACTTTAGGGGGCAATCTGTTACACTAAAATTTGTCACCATGACTATTTGCAGTTAGTATGGCTCCATCAAATGTCATACTATCCTCCTTGGCAAGTCTCATACCTCTGCTCTCCATGTCAAACTCCAAGAAAGAGAGAAAGTCTTTAAAAATCTATTTATCTCTGTGTACGTAGTTTCTCTCAGCCTTACCTGCATGTACGCAACCCAAGTTCACAATACCTGTGTACTTGTACACTCTGTATGTAAATGGGTGGGTGCATACCCCTGTAAAGGTCAAAAGGCACGAGTTTCATCTTAAAAAAGTTACTTGTGGTCATTTCTAGAGCATTCTAGAAGCTTGTTCGACGTTTATGAGCGCCTCAATGGTTCATGTATCCCTATGAAGAGGAACTTTCCCATCAAAGAGGGGCTATCCATCCAAAGGGGCTTACCATTGATGGTGGACCTGATTAACTTCCTCTAAGAGCACTAAAAACAGGCATTGGGCCGAAGGGAGGGGGGTTGAAACTGAATATTCCTAAGGTAGATGGCTGCTGGATTAGGACTTTTTAGAGCTTGTGAGAGAGATTCCCATCCTTTCTTGTTTCATTTGGAAGTGGGTGAGCTTATAAAAGTAAAGGAGAACTCTTGCTGGACCCTAGGAGGGACCTGCACAACACCAAGGCTCAGGTTGTAATGGTTTCTTTTGTTTCCTATTAACACAAATAAGTCCATTCTTCTCAACAATTTGTTATTTATGAGTTGTTTCATATATTCCTTGGTCTGTATGTTAAATATGTTTTATTTTATGATATATTCAGGTGCTATTTAATCTTTTGATTGTTAGTGAATGCAGGTTTCAGAGAGAAGGAGGAGCTCATCCGGATCGACGAGGCTGGACTACTACAACAGCGTTGAACTACATGTAGGATCTAAACACTCGATTTCTTATATGGTAAATGCATATTTAGAGAAGGATTGTTCTTAATTGTCTTGTTTGTCACTAGAAAGCCTTAAGCTTCTAGGGAGGTTGGTTTTGTCCGCAAAATTGACTCTTTCCGCCTGACAGGAGTTTTTGGGATATAGTACCCATTTTGAGGTAATAGTTACCATTTGATTGGTAACTACATTACACATGATTGAGCCAATGAGATATTTTACAATTTTAATTTCAAGTTCTTATTCCCCTCTTAAAGTTCTTCCATGTGAGAGTTAACAAATCCCTTATATAGGATAATATGGAAGAATTATGTTTAATAAATAGATTTCCCAACATCATATATAACAAAAATAGACTTCTTGTTATGCTGGCTTGAAATTCACTATAATGATGGACTGCTTGTATGTTAGCACATGCATTGAGGATACATACTATGAATGTCAAATCTATCAGTTTTTTAATGGAATTTCAAGTACATGCATTTTATCATGTGAAATCTACTTTACAATTTTTTATCATGATTGTGTTTTACTCTATTGTGAAGTTTGTGCTATGAGTATAATAATCCTTTCTCCTAATCAATCTTTGATTTAGTTTTATGTACATGTGGAAATGAAGTGACGTTTTGGTTCAATCTTGAAGGTTTTTTACGAATGAGGTTATTATATAACATAAAGTATTATTTAGAGGTTTCCACATTCACAACTATGTACATGTTTCTTGCAACACTACTTATCCATCAGTCTACATTCTACGCTTTTATCAGCGCGCCCTTGCACCTTTTCGTGCAAATGCTAGTTGTATTGTGTAGTTTTTTTTGCTTTGAGGTTCTTGTCCTCACACTCCTTTTCTAGTTGAAGTGCTTGTGGGAGGGCATAGTTATCATTGAGAGAGGGTGTGTGACTTCCTTGTATCCTTGCAATTACATCTTTGGATAGTTATCCTTGGTGTGGGTTTGGAAGTGTTTGAATGGCCCTTGTATATTTTCCTTGTGTAACGGATATTAGCTAAACTTTGTGATTATAATTTTAACATATGTTTAGTGGTTACATTTTAGGATCATTGTTCTTGATTGTTGTATTTTGACATCTTAAATTAATTAATAATGAGAAGCATCCCCAATTAGTTTTCTAGACCCCATATCAAATAAGATTCGAGAATGTATCTCATTATTCATATTTGCATCATATATACCCACTTTACTTTAATTTTTGGCGTGCGAATTAGTCTTTTAGAGACAAATGTTTATGTTTTCGCAATAGATTTATATCATTCATAAGGTTAGAAATAAAAATTTGGTGTAATTGTAGATTTTAGGTATTATAATTATATGTCATTTGTAACCTATAAATATTCAAAATTTCACTTCTAATTTAGTATTCAATCGGACATGTTATCTTATGTGTAACTATTTTCACTCCACCTACTTTTCATAAGTTCCATAACCATTAGGTAGGGACTTGCAACTTTGATGTTATTTTTCTTCCTTAGTAAAATATTTATCGAGATGTTACAGAGTTTTATATTTTACTAAAATTTGTAGAATTTAGAGTTTATAAAGTTTCAAGGTCTAATTCTTTAAATTCTAATTCTTTCAATGGTGCTAGCTCAATGGAAGAGCACCTAAATTACACATAGGAGGTTGATGGTTCAATTCAATCATGCCTTCATATTCATATGGAATGGTGATGATATGTTTTTGGTGACAAAGGTTCTTTTGGCCGTCACCAATGTGCTTATGGTGACATTTTTTTGACCCTCACCAAAATATGAAACTGTGATGGTAAATGGATGCCACCATATATATGTATCAGTAATCATGGACATGAAAGACCCATCACCATAAATCATTGTTACATATGAAATGGTGATGGTAATTATCTGTCACTATAATCAGTATTCATGATGGACCTTTAATGTCACCACAACACCTATACCTCATGGCGATGTGTTTTTTGTTGATGTTCATTTTTTAGTGACAGAGGCTATTTTGACTCTCACCAATGATATTATGGTGACATTTTTCAATGCTCACCAAAATATGAAATGGTGACGGTTAATGAACGTCACGAGACATATGCATCGATAGTGACAACCATGAAAGGTCCATCACAATAAATCTTTGTTCATATGAAATGGTGAAGGTCATTATCCATCATTATAATCATCGTTTATGAAGAATCTTGAATCTCACCACAAAATGAATACCTTTGGTGACATTCAATTTTTTCGTGATGAATGTTGAAGTCCATAACCATTTCTCATGTGAAATGCTTACGATCACTATGTGTCATTATAAATAATTATTGGTTATGAACTTTGAATGTCACCACACCACCTATACTTTTTGCAATGCCACCTTTAGTGATGTTCATCTTTTGGTGTCGAAGGTTTTTTTTTACCATCACCAATGAGCTTATGGTGAAATTTTTCAACCCTCACCAATGTATTTTTTTCTTGTAGTGATGACATTCAGTTTAGTTGGTTTGGCCCATTAAGATAAATGGATGGTGGAAGAATAGTCATCTGGAGCCTACCCAGGAAATTAGGCCCTAGGCTCCATCAATTTAATGTTTCCTTCATTTACAATTAAGTTTTAGTTGCCATCACAAGTGTAGTTAACTAACTATTATAGATACGTTGATTATCCAAGAAACTATACATATAGTGTGGACACCATCAAGGTAATGAGCCTGCCTCATACACGCCATACTATAGTATTCCTTAGATCAATGCTTAGGCTTAAGCCACAACTTGGAGAAACAGTTATATCCTAGCATGTAAGAGAAGATAAACAAGCTTCATTATTCATGGTATAGAAAATTGTGAATCATCAATAATACTATTAGAGGCATTCCTTCATAATTGTTTCACATGCATGAATATTTGTAAATTCATCACATAACACTAGAGCATACTATCTTCCTTTATTAAATGTAATGATGATCATAACTACCCTGACATGAATATGTGATCACACAAGAGTCACAGGCATAAAAAATCCATCATTCCCATAAGAGAGGTAATTTAACCATCCATATATCTAAACTATATGATTTAATATCATAGTATGTAAGGATTAACATAAACCATATACCATGCAAGTGATTCTGACTAGAATGGAGGAGAACACTAGTAAATATACTCTTATATAAACATATCATATAATTCATTGAGTCATTCTCATGGTGAAGAAACTTAAGAAAATTCTTTCATAGACAAAGTGAAATATAAAAGAGAGAGAGTAAGAAGTGAACATACAAAACATCCATGCAAGAGTATCCAACTAGGATAGAAGACGAATGTCACTTGGAGAGTGGAGCACCACCACCCAACTATGAATCACCTCTGATTCCCCCCGAGTCGAGGTTTTTGTCATGGATCAACTACCTCCACTTGATCTGTGCAATATGTATTTAATACGCTCTTTCATGATATAGTTTCCATTAGTGCTGTCCCACTTTTATGGATTTTTCCATTTTCCTATGTCTTTTTCTAAAAAAGCTTGCCTTTATTTCCCATGAGGCCTTTCCTTATAAAATCTTGCCTTTATCTCCTGCAAAGATTTTATGATTTTTTCCTAGAGCACATATTCTATCTCAATCCATCCAAGCGTTATCTAGATCACATATATAATCTTATCATGAAAGACTTATCGCTATCCCTTCCTAATGGGATTTGTCAAGAATTTGATCTCTTGTGTCTTGCTCTTCGAAGTGATTTATTTATTTATTCTAACTATTATTCTATATATTATATATATTATTACTATAATATATCTATATATATATATATATATATATATCACACCTATCTTTTTCTCACGCTTAGGTTACAATAGGTTTACACACAGAGGAGGGGTGTTACACACCCCCCATTAAATTTTACACTATCCTTGATGTATCCCTGCATCATGTCCTCGTTCACAGACAACTGGCTTATGAATCCATAGCACCCATTACCTTGTCATTTGATGCAAATATTCCATTGTATATCGGTTACAAGGAGTGTTCCCAGCACATCTGCTTCCATAGCTACCTCAAACATTGTTTTTCAATGGTTTGTAGGAAATTTTAGATGCAGAAATGCAAATAAGTTTACCATGATCAATACAATTTGTCACTCAATACTATTAAAACACCTATGGCTTATATTTCCCGCTATTTGTTTTATTTAAGAATGCATGTTCTCCCCCTGTGTTCCTCCAAGTGTTTGTGTTATTGCAAAGCACTTGCCTCTTGCAGTTTCTTTGCGTACAACAAGTCAGTTAGCATATGCATAAAACATTATAATATTTTAGCTGACATATCTTCATAATCACATATAATCATCATATTCATATTTATTCCATACTCTAAATAAACCATTATTACTTATTCTTGAACCACTCCTTAATTTTGTTTGCTATGCAACTTCTTGATCAATTTCCCTCCCAAACACCTACCCAATGTCTTCATGCATACCTACACACAAGGCATATTACACACATAGTTATACATATCTTGTTTAAATCCTTCCATGCATATATCCATACTGGTACCATATGTATTTCTTGTATATAATACAATTTGCAGCCCTGCATATCCTACCAATGTCCATACCATCACCTACATTGCATACACGTATCCACATGTTTTTAATGAGGTTAGGAGTATGCCAACCATTCCTTTATCTATTTCTTATAAGTAGAACAACTATATTTAGTTTCTTGCTAAGGACTTTTATGGACATGTTCTATTTATATAACAGCCATCATGTACACTATAATAGTATCACAACAGTCATTAGGCATACTATAACTCAATCATACCCATAAATTTTAGTTTTATGATTAAATTTATGATCTGTACCAAGTTTTAACAAGAATGAAATACATCTTGAAGCCGACTATGATAATCAATCTATCATAGATATTTGGAGTCTCATGCCCATAAAGAAAAATGGTTAGTTCTTAATAATCATTCCATACTTAAATAATCATGTCATAGGATTTCGTTGTTCCAACACCTTGTTGGTTCATGTAGGTTTAAACATTATGCTTAATCAATATGCACATGCATACAATTCCCACACCAGAGTTATACGTGAAAACTTATACTATTCTCCACTTCATATCTTTAAAACTAATGAATTGGTTATCATGTCTAATCATATGTTAGCATTATATTTTTAAATCATTATGAGTAGTGTTTCATAAAAATATTTTTCCTTCCCCATTTTCTGCTTACAATCTCTGAGGAATTCTCGAAAGTAGCATCGAAAATTTCTTTTAGATTTCCATTATATATGTAAACTGGATGTTCTTTTGAGGTCGTTCCATTGACCTCCTTATCATATTAAATATGTATACAATATGTTGTATCATTTTTTAGTACCCACTTGAAAATCTAATTCCCGGTTTAAGTTCTTAATTTCCTTGAGTTATGTTCTTTATTAGACAACATATACTAATAATTTGGTTGTAGATGTGGATAAGATAAAATGTCTTATTTTTATATTCCATTCATGAGTTGATATTTTATTTAATATTTGCTCTTATATGGAAACCATCTAGTATTAATTTTATTAGGTTGATCAAGTCATCTATCAACCACTCATTGCTTACTGAACTAATTGGTTTTCATCTTCTTTCATTATAGTTTTCTAGGGAGTGTACAACTATCCAACTTGTATGTTATCATTGGTGTAATTACTTGCTCATATTTCCATTTAATGATTGTCAAGCCATCATAGTTTAATCTTGGATTTCTTATCCAAAACCATTTACATACCAAATTACAAGATAATTTCTTCTTTAATTTTATTATAGTTTAGATGTGGAAATTTGTGATTCCTTAACATATTGAAGCACATTCATGCATCTCACTGTATTCTCCAATGTGTCCTTCTTGTAAGTCACGCAGGGATATTATTCTCCTATATGCACTACTTGTTTAACACAACTAATGTTGTATTAATCTAAATAGTATGTTTTTTTCATGACTGTCAATTATTTAATTATCTTGTTATAATCCTCTCCTTCCAATCATGTTATTGTATCCACATAACAATGTTTATCCATAGTTTAAATTTTGTAAACTTTTAATATTAGTAACCATGTTATTTTCCCAATTTAGCACTACTTTTGGTAACACATATAAGTAATTTTTGATATCTAGATACTCGATATGCCCCCCCAAAGAATCATTTTACCATCAATATAAAATCACATCAAATTTTTGGATTGTTCTATATGATGGCAGCATTAGGTTAACAATACCTAATTTTATCATGACTTCACCACATATCATCGTCATGCTCAATGTCAAAGCAACAATATTATTCATCAAACAATGAATAGATTCAAGCAACCATATGCAACATAGAATATCATCATGCAATATTTGAATACCATAATTAGACTGATTTAAAATAGTCTATCATTACTTATTTTAAACCACTTGTTCATTATGATACGTATCTTTTCTGTGCTCTCAAGTATGCAATAAATATTTTCATATAACTATAGGGATTAATAGGTACTTAGTTACTCATCAAATCCGACTATATCTCTTTCAAGATGTTTGTCATATATTGATTCTAAACAAGAGAAATGCTCATAATGGTCATGCATATCGTTATTGCTTATCATAAGCACATAATAATTCATGCATGCTACTAACTATACATTCTCTTAGTTCATTTATATTTTTCTCTCGTTTCACTACTTAAATAAGTTTGCATATTAATCGGAAAGGAAAACCAAACCATGTCCCTGTCCTTAATTATTAACCCTTTTCCTCTCTTTACTGGCATCCTTCTACCTAAAACAACTATGATAGAATTTTTTGAAGACTAGAATGACCATATATGTTTATCCCACCACTCGGGAAAAGTTTCTTCGATCTGGATTTGTAGGTGCTTACCAAAATTCATGACTTATCTTGTTCATCTTTTATAATTCTAGACTTCCATGGAAAAAACTAAAATACTATTGTGAACAACCCAATATATAAATTTTCCTCCAAAGTTATAGCAGTACAGTAATTTCAAACATATTTCCTAAATACTTCTTCTGAATATTGCATACAACAAATACTATTCTTTAGTTACATAATCTCTAATCAAGATTACTAAATACATGGTCTTGCTTTGGTGCTTGTAGTCATCGTTTGGTATTACTCTTGGTCGAATATGAATTTCTGATATAAAAGAAATTACAGAACTTCATTCAAAATTTCTGGCACAATTCATAACTAAATGAATTTTATCAAACTCATGCACTCTCTTACATGCAGTTCATCCCCCTTTTTGCTTCCTTTCATTGATAATGGTTACAACTATTAGTTAAAAATTATTTTCTTAATATGATTTTCTCCATATTTTCCATAGTTATTATCACATCTATGCATGTGACATTGATTCCAGTATCACAGACATTTGATGTTGCAAAACAGAAAATCCTATTTCATAAATTATACACCAGAAGTAACAAAGTCTCATGTTGCACACAAAGGATTATAAACTAAGGGAGATGTGTGGATTTAATTATGGTTTACATGCCCAAAAAACAATACATGCATTGATGTTGGAACAACACTATGTATTTTATAGAGCTCACTACTTATTTAAAGGAAACTATGGGCTACTTTAATACATATTTTTGGCATGATTTGAATGTAAGACATCCTAACATAATTATTGTGGTGCTACTTGTACCCTTCATAGGAAACTAGAGAGTGTGCATGGGAAAGTTATATCGACCAGATCATCCATCATTGTAGTTAATATAGTGGTTACACATTCAACCCTCCTAGAGCCTAATAATTTGATGTTTTTCATGAGGGAGAAATTCTAGAACAACACCCCGGACCTAGCCTTCACTTGATCAGAACTTCTGAAAATAAGGTCTATCGATAGGGCTTTATAATTAACCCTTGATCTTGGAATCCACTTATTGAATATTTTCCAAGCTTTGTAGATCATTTATTTTACTTCCCTCTATTGATTTGACATCGAGTCATCATGCTGATCAATTACAACCCTTTTTCAAAGCTTGCTTGTTGAAAATTTTGTTAATTCTGGAGATTTATTCCAATCTTACCTTAGTGGCAGATTTTTAGAGATGGTATACTATTATTGTGTCTTCTGCATGGAAAAAATAAAAAAGAGTCACAAAAATTGGTATGATCTAGTTAGTTTACCGAATAACGGAGGCTATGAAGCAAAAACATTTCCTCAACAATAGAGCCTTGGTCCAAATTTAGAATTTCCTTCAAGATTTGAAACCCCATGGTTCTAAGACCCCTGGTGATAATATGAAGCACTACCATTCTATTATCCATGATAATGAGGGTCATGTTTTACTCTAAAAATTCGCTATCGAAAGTCACAATTATAAGCAGAGGAATAGAAGATTTACGGGGCTTCTTCTCCATATTTGATGGTTTGGAGCGAGTGGCCCCACCAAATATATCCATGATACTGAAAGTTTAGTCAATCCACCATGGCTCACAATAAACCACTGGAGCTCGCTCAGTGAACTAGTGGGAGTGATCCTATACTTTAAATCTGGAAATGTGAAGACTGGGAGTGGCTTGAGCATCATAGCCTTCGTTGTGTTTAACATTGTGTGCAACGCAGAGAGCTCAAGAGAAAAAAAATGCTAACTCTCATTTCACATCCATTTGGACTACGAGTCTTGCTTGCACATCGAGCAATAGAGCAAGTAGTTAAAAATTTGGATAGAAATTATCTCCAGGATTCTTTTTCTAAGTTCATTGCATGGATCAGGCTGAGCATTAATAATTATATCCATTCCCACTCATCCACCTCCACATATTTCATTAAATTTGGAAATATTTTATTACAAGGACAATGACTTGAATTGAGTTTTTTTGGTTATTTTGAAATTCTAGATCCACCATTTAATAGGGATAATATGGATAACTTAATCTGACTGAAGGGGTGGATAATCATTATCCCAACATCTTCATCTCACTATAAATAGTAGGCACAACTGAGTTTTTCAACTTTTACTCAATCTTTCCATAGAACCCTTATTGTTTTCCTTTTTTCCCAACTCACTTACCTCTAACGCTATGATACAGTAGATATGTACAAGGGAAATTGCAACATTATCGCCTTTTCTACGACATCTAAAATGAAAAATAGGATCATACCTTCCTTTCTCTTTTACCTTGGTAGACACGGTTTCTTTTCGCACAAAGCATGGGTTGAGAGTCACCCAAATCATTGTGCATGTTATTTCACAAACCTTCTAATCTTAGTAGACTGCTTTATCCCTTCAACTTCTAATAAACATTAGTAAGGCAGCATTCAAAAAATAAGAAACAATAATCTTATCCAATACTGCTGCTTTTTATCAGCGTTTTAATGAACAACGTTACTATATCTGTAAGAAAGGAGTCATCTTTTTGGATAATACCTCTTCAGATCATTGGATGAGGTGTTTCCAAAGCCATTGATCAGGTCAAACATATCTGAATCTAGATGGATAATGGAATGAATCCCATCTAGCGGTCTCGCCTTCCAATTTTTACATAGGGGGTCAGTGAATTACTATCATCATTGGAGACCATAAGCATGTGTATTATCTAAAAATAGAGAGATGAATTTTCAGTGATTCCATATGGAAAGTGACATTTTTTCTTTTAGCGTCTTATGCCATTTCTGTGGTTAACATAATCGCGTCCCATCGAAAGAAAAACAATAACACATTTAAAAAGAGTATAACAACCCATGAGGAATAAGCATCATACCTGTGCCTCCAGTGCCAAGCCATCAGAAAAGAGGTTCCATATGTCGTGTCACATTCCTACTATCCTCCATAAATGCATGAGGAACTAAATCAGTTCGACCAACTCATCAAGCAAGCAATACCTTGACAATCACATGTCTTTAAATTGATTTTAACATTTAACTCTCAAGAAACCTCTCCTCTTCCTTCGTTGAGGGGTTGAGGAGTTTCCCATCCATCCAACATTGCATACTGAAGCATTTGTAAACCGAATTATAAACGAAAATGTATAACACTTGTCCTTATGTTCTGAGATTCAAACATCCTCACCTAATTCGCGATCTAAATTGTCTGCATGCAGCCCTATTGGCATCAACATCAGCGATAGAGACTTATATTATATATAATTGCCATATGTGATTTTCGTAGATTATGGACTCCATGGAAACTTCAAAGAACTTCATTCAAAAGTGTTGGTCAAATTCCCATGAATGTTGGGGACAAGCACTATGATCACTTGTGTCCCTCCGGTTTTGGGTTGACCACAACAATGGCTGGAAACTTGTAGTTATTTAGACATGCCCATTTCATTTTTAATAATCATTATAGTGTATAACAAATTTTATCATTCAACCAGAACTGATATAGAATTTTGAATTTTTTTAATAAATAATAGCTCTCTTTTAGTATAAAGTTATGACCGAATTTGGTTGTTCATATACAGTGAATTAACAATGGTTGATTGCAATGGCATGGGATTAAAATTGTTTTATGTTTAAAAAGCCAATGGCATACAACATCATCACATGATATGAATTGTTTCACGTAAAATGGTGGATATTTCCTTGGGTTAAATAATACACAAAACCTCAAAACATCTTTAATTTATACAAGTATGAGCCACATGGAAAATGTTGATTCATAGTCAAATTTCAAACTTGGCCATGTGCAAAGTGAAATATTATACTATGCGATGTAGTATAACCCGATTTCTTTCAGTGATCCACCTCAGCAAGGTGCACGAGAAAATTATACAGTCATTCGATCATACCAGTTGTTAATAAAGCCATTGTCATCCTTGGAGGCATGGCTCAAATTACTCTTTTTAGGAGTTTCTTATCAGTGATGACGCACTACTTATAGCCAAGGCTTGAAAAGATAACAGTTAGCTTAGACCTTTAATTCTTAAGTCTTATATTTATTTTTCTTCTAGGTCATGAGTGACATAATGGATGAGTATTGAGACATGGGACCTTAGTGAAGACTTCGTTCACATCTTAACATGTGCATTTCATGTCTTTATATGACCCGTATGGATAAAAACTTTCATTAGTTTTAAATTCTTTAAAACACTAACATGTTATATATATTGATAATAACCATGTTAATATTTCAATTCCTCATTTTGGAATCCTACTTTATGCAATGACAAGAAATCATATTCTATCTTTCAAACTTCACCTTTTAAATCTTCACCTTCTGGATTAATTTTTCTTATTTAGCTCTCATACTTTGTCATATTCGGCAGAGGAAGATTGGCTGATAGGCCAAAAAATTTTAAATTGAATATCTGATACCATTTGTAATTTACCTCTTGAGCCTACCCAAGAAATTAGCCCCTAGGCTCCATCAATTTGATGTTTTCTTCATTTACAGTTCATTTTTAGTGACTATCACAAGTGTAGTTAACTAACCATTACATATACGGTCACTATCCTAGCAACTATACACATAATGTGGACACCATAAAGGTAATGAACCTACCTCATAAGCACCATACTACACCATACTACAGTATTCCTTAGATTAGCCCTTAGGCTTAAGCCAGAACTTTGAGAAAGGGTTATATCATAGCATGCAAGAGTAGCTAAACCAACTTCATTATGCATGGCATAGAAAATTGTGAATCATCAATAATACTATTAAATAAATTCCTCCATAATTGTTCCACATGCATGAATATTTGTAAATGCATAACATAACACTAGAGCATACTATATTCCCTTATTAAATGTAATGATGATCGTAACTACCTTGACATGCATATGCAATCACACAAGAGTCACATGCATAACAAATCCATCATTCCCATAAGAGATATAATTTAACAATCCATATATCTGAACTGTATGATTTAAGATCATAATAAGTAAGGATTAACATAAAGCATTTATCATTCAAGTGAATCTAATTTTAAAGGAGGAGAACACTAGTAAATCTACTCTTATGTAAACATCTCATATAATTCATTTAGTCATTGTCATAGTGAAGAAACTTAAGCAAATCCTTTCATTGACAAACTGAACTATCAAAGAGAGGGAGTAAGAAAACAACATGCAAAACATCCATCCAAGAGTATCCAACTAGGATAGAAGAATAACATCAATTGGAGAGCGGGGTGCCACCACCCAACCACGAGTCACCTCTGTTTCCTCTGAATTGAGGTTATTTCCATGGATCAATTGCCTCCAATTGATCTATGAAATGGGTATTTGATACCCTCTTTCATGACATAGTTTCCGTTAGCGGAATCCCTCTTTTTTGTATCTTTCCATTTTCCTGGGGCATTTTGTAGAAAGGCTCGCCTTTATCTCCCACAAGGATTTTCCTCATAGAATATTTCCTTTATCTCCCACAAAGGTTTTATGGCTTTTTTTTATGATGGATATCTATCTCCAATCCATCCAAGCTTATCTAGAATCACATCTAGAAGGTTATCATGAAACATTTATCCCTATCACATTCCTTAATGGTATTTGGCAATAATATCATCTCTTGGTGTCTCACTTTTCCAAGTGACTTATTTATTAATTTATTCAATAATATATTTTTTCTTAATATTACATATCAAACCTATCTTTTCTCAGCTTAGGTTACAATAGGTTAACACAAAAGTGAGGGGTGTTACAATTTTTGATGTGAAATGCTGATAGTCACTACCTATCATTATAAATCATTATTGGTGATGAACCTTGAATGTCACCACACCACCTATACTTTTGGCAGTGCCACCTTTAGTGATGTTCAACTTTTGGTCACGAATGTTGTTTTGACCATCACAAATGAGCTTATGGTAACATTTTTCAACCCTCCCCAATGTACTATTTTCTTGTAGTGATGACACTGAGTTTTTGTTTGTTGGGTCCATTGGGATAAGTGGAAGGTGGCACGACATTCATGAGGAAGCAAACTAGGAAAAGTAAAGTGAACAAATTTTAGGTGTGAGATGCTTTGGTTATGTTGGGAACCCTTGTTCTCAATGTTGTGCATGTTACAAATGGATAAAGGGAGTTTCCTTAACCTTGACCTTATGGTATCTCATAATTGTACTATGATCATGATCATGCTTACGTTTGTATATATATATATATATATATATGTGTGTGTGTGTGTGTGTGTGTGTATATATGTATGTATGTATGTATGTACTTTGTTGTCTAACATGGACATCAAGGATCACGATTATTTTATGCTAGTGATAATATGTATATATGTACATATGTATATCATCATTTGGTAGGGTTGTGAGGGATCATTCTTGTGGAGGGATGTTTTCTTATGTAGGTGAATGGCATGAAGAGTTTCCTGGTTTCATAAGGAATCAAATAAAAAGTGTAGCCTTGAAATATCTATGAGGTTAGTATCATGTGGATAAGAATTGATATTATGTCATTATACTATGTCCATGTTTATGTTATGGCAGGTAATGTTGAGTGGTACATCAACTAAATGAAAGCAGTGTGATATGTGGCATGCTAGGACACGCATATATAGTGGAAATGTATTAGAGGAAAGGCCGGATGGTAAAGATAATGTGGCCTATGAATGTATGGTACTATTGTTGTGTATGCGTTGTAGATGTTGTACCTGTGATGTTTTCTACATGCAGTGTTGTGTATATTAGGTAATGTGTACATGGTGTTTATGTAGTGTTGTGTACATATGGCATTGTGTGCATGTTGTATATGAAATACTATGTAGATATAGTGATGTGTCCATGTTGCATATGTGGTACTGTATACATTTAATTTTGTGTTCATGTTGGATATGCAATGTTGTCTACATATATCTTTGCGCGCATGTTGTATGTGCGATGCTCTATATGTATGGTGTTGTGTGCATGTTGTATATGTGGTGTTTTGTACATATGGTGTAGTGTGCATGTTGTACATGTGGTGTTGTGTTAATGTGGTGTTATGTACATGTGGTAGAGGTAGTGTTGTGTGCATGTCATGTAGTGTACATGTTGTGCACTTGGTGTTGTTTACAAGTGGTGTTGTGCACATGCGATATCAGTGGCGAAGGGATTATCTCAATTAGTAGGGAGGAGGGATACAGAAATTGGCGATTGGAGGGATATTACAATCAACAATCGAAAGCAAAAAATTTATTGTGACAAGTGGGAAATTTTTGTGATATGTGATATCGGCGAAGAATGGTGGTATCGCAATCACAATCGGGAAGGGGAACGAGCAGAGATATATCCAAGGGAAGGAAGGGGAAGATTTGATAGCAATATGTTATGTGGGTCTAGCTTAATAAAAGGATTGTGGAACATTTATAAAGTATTTCAAAGGGAAATGAGTCATGGATAGTGTTGGGAAATGGATAAATGTGGTTTAGAGTTTGAAAGTAGGAAATGCGGCTAGGGTTGGAATGGGAAATACAGCTCGAGTGGGAATGGGAAGCATGTTGTTAGATCCCTATAATACTAGTGATTCCCACATTACTATTTTCATTGTAGCCCTTATTGTTATTATTGTGCCCCTATTGTCCCCATATTATTATTAGTGTGCCCCATAGAAACAGACTATTCTTATTATTGTGCCCTTATGTTATTACTGTTATGCCAACTTGATTATATTGTGACCCCTTAGACTCCTATATATAGAATGGAGGTTTACTAATTTGTATCATCCAAGAATTGTTCATTTGTGTAATGTAAAGGAGGCTTCCGCCTTGAAGAGGCTAAATTCTAAGGCACTGATCTATCTTTTCTATCTTTTCGTGAGTTGGTTTGATAGCATTTGGTATGAGAGGTTTGGATTCTAGGGTTTCACTGCTCCAAACAGGTCATCATTGAATTTTCGCTAAAACATTTTTTCATGTGATGTTGAAAAGCTAAAAAAAAATACCTATTTGAGATAAAATCATTATGACCTTTGGATCCGAATTTTAGAGCTTGTCATGCTCTATTTTTGGAGATATGATCTAAGGAAGTTAGGGTTTTTGGAGACTCCCAAATTACATTCCAAATACCTGACCTGGGGAAAATCGTCATACATTTTGTTCTGGGAATTGGATTGAAATTTTGTTGGAGGTTTTAGAAAGAGGATGGCCTGAAGTTTTCCGTATATCAGATTTAGGTACTAAGGTCGAAACAGTGACACGTGGCACTTCGTACAAGTTCACCCTACTGAACTAGTCTATAATCAGGTCACCGTGGGAGATTTGATATAACTCTTCCCTGGAGAATCCAATCTTGATCATACTTACAGGGTTTGAAAGAGGACTCAAAGGGCTACTGCTGGACATGATTTTAAATATTCAAGATCCATAGTTACAGAGATACAACAGATTCAATAATGAAGCTCTTACAAAGTGAAAAAAAGGTGTGTAGTTTTTTTTTAAGTTTTGCGTGAGATTGGTTTGAAAAATTATTTTGAAAGAACTCAAAGGGAATAGTGAATAATTATTAGCATTAATTGATGCCTCGAAGAAAGAAAATGGAAACACCTAGTAAGCATCCTGAAAGCTCTAGCATGACTCATAAAGAAGAGGAAGAAATGTAACATGATATATCAAAATTATAAGACCAAGAACAATAAATTTCAGTCTCACAAAAGGCAACTAAAGCCAAGATGAATGGCGTGGAAGCTAATATGAATGGTGTGCAAATCAAGATGGATGGCGTGGAAGCTAAGATGGATGGCATGGAAGCCAAGATGAAAGTCCTAGATGGTAAGATGAATGACATGGATGCTAAGATGGAAGAATTGAAGATACATTTCAATAAGTTGCTACAAGAAATGGTTACTGGTGGTAAAGGGTAGTAAAGGAAACTCATGATCAGAACAAAATAAATGTTAATCATGATTTCATAGACTCTAGTGTTGGATTGAAGACCCACCATGTTCCAAAAATTCATATGAGGAAGTTTGATGGCAAGGGTCATGGAACATGGATACTACAGATGGAGCAATTTTTTGATCTCCATAATACACACAAAAGGTACGTATTGCAATTTTATATTTGTAACCAAATTAGTTTGTATGGTAATGATGCATTTTATCTCAAAAACAAATTGTAAGTTGGGAATTTTTTTTGGGAGAAATGATAGCATATTATGAGGATACAAAAAGAAACACCTTTTTTAGCCAATTGATAAATCTCAAAGAAAAGGGTTCAATGACGGAGCACATTGAGAACATCCAAAAATTGAACATAAGTGTAAAAGATATTCTAGAGGAGCATAGGATTGATGTGTTCATAGGGGCTTTAAATGATAATATCCAACATGAGGTTCGCCTTTGGGAACTTGATTCATTGGAGAAGGAATTCAGGTTAGCAAGAAAAATGGGAAGCAAAATTAGGCCATCCAGGAAGCTTACCACTCACAACTATAGAGATGGAAGTGTTTCTCCCCCTAGCCTTCCACAACCCACAAGGTTGACACCACAACAATTGGAAGAAGAAAGAGGAAAAGGGCTTTGTTACAATTGTGATAGGAAATACACTAAAGGTCATAAGTGTGCTAAGAGGAAATTATTCTACATAGGTTGTAAAGAAGAGGAAGAAAAGGAACAAGAAATGTCAAAGGAAGAGTATATACTCTAGGAAAAAACCCTAGATAAAGAAGAAATTATTTCTACCATATCTTGTAATGCATTGGCTAGAATTACCACTCCTCAATCTATCAATATAGAAGGACATATCAAGAAAAAAATGTAATAGTATTGGTTGATTCAGGAAGTACTGATAAATTTATTCATTGTAAGATAGCCTAGGAATTGAATTGCTTCCTATATCTAGCACGAGAGTGTTAAGTGATGGTTGCAAGTGTAGGAACCATAAATTTCTCTGGAAAGTGCCATAATATCAAGCTATGCATGGGAGAATATGTACTGAGTAACCCAATGCTTTCCATTCTAATGGGTGGTGCTTATATTGTAAGGAGTCGAAAGGGTACAATATTTAGGTAAAATAGCTTTTAATCTTCAAGAACTTTTGATGAAATTTTGTGACGAAGGAAAGGAAGTTGAATTAAGGGGTATTGCAGGGAAATTGTGAAAGATAATTAGCTCTAATGGTATGACAACACTTCTAAAGAAGGAACAATGAGGTGTAATTTCACAATTATGTTTGCTAGAGGTTCCCACATCGAAATATTCTATTTCTCCAGATCTCGAAAATGTCTTGGACAATCATTCCAAGGTATTTTAGACTCCCAAAGGGCTCCCACCTATTCGTGATCATGATCATGCTATTCATTTGATTCCAAGAAGTGTTCCTACAAACATCAGGCTATATAGATATCCCTATGACCAAAAGAGTGAAATTGAGCATATGGTTGCAGAAATGCTAGAGGCTGGTATAGTTCAACCTAGTAAAATTTCTTTCTTTGCTCCAGTAGTTTTGGTGAACAAGAGGGATGGATCATGGTGCATGTGTCTGGATTATAGGGAGATCAACAATCTCACTATTAAAGATAAATTTCCCATTCCTGTCATTGATGAATTATTGGATGAATTACACATATCAATTTACTTCACCAAGTTCAATCTTCGTTGAGGATATCATCAAATCAAAATGAAGACTAAAGAGATTCCAAAAACAGCATTTAAAACTCATGAGGTGATTATGAATTTTTGGTCATGCCTTTTGGCCTTACCAATTCACCTTATACATTTCAAGGTTTGATGAATTCCATTTTGAAACACTTCCTGAGAAAATCTGGGTTACTATTTTTTTATGATATACTAATCTACAACAAGTTTTGGAAGGATCACATTCAACATGTTCACAGGGTGCTCAAACTATTGTAGGAGAAACAATTATATGCAAAAAGCTCCAAATGTTTCTTTGGAGTACAAGAGGTGGAATATATGGGTCATATTGTATCTGATGAAGGTGTTAAGGTAGACCCTAGAAAAATTAAAGCTATTAAGGAATGGAAAATCACCACATCCATAAAGCATATGTGAGGATTTCTCGGGTTGAAAGGGTATTACCACAAGTTTTTTAAGAATTATGGGAGAATAGTAGCACCTCTAACAACATTATTAAAGAAATATGCATTTTGATGGACTCCAGAAGCAGCAAAGGTCTTCAAACATCTTAAAGAGGCAATGTGCCAAGCACTAGTCTTAGCTACATCGGACTTCAAAAAAACCTTTATTGTGGAATGTGATGCTTCAAAAAATGGAATTAGTGTTGTTTTAATGCAAGATGAAAGACCCATTGCTTTCGAAAGTCATTCAATTAGAGGAAATTATTTACACAACGTTATTTATGAGAAGGAAATGTTAGCAATACTACATGCACTTAAGAAATGGAGACCATACCTAATGGGAAGACACTTCAAGGTAAAAATGAATCATGATAGTCTTAATTACTTCTTAGAAAAAATATTATCCTCTGAAGAGCAAAAAAAATGGGTCACAAAGATGTTGGGTTATGACATTGAAATCATCTACAAAAAGTGGAAGCAAAATATTGTGGCATATGCACTCTCTAGAAAGGATGAGGATGTGGAAGCACTGTTATGTGCCATTTCTATTATCCATCCAGATTGGATAAAAAAAGCAAGGGATGAATGGAAGAATGATGAAGAAGTGTGGAAACTCATTCAAAAGTTACAAGAAGATCCCAGTACATCTGGTATAATTAGCTGGAAAAATGATTCCTTATGGTACAAAGATCACTTATACCTATGTACGAATTCTTAACTCAAACAAAAGATTTTTATCAAATTGCACACTTCTTATCAGGAGGGCACTAATATTCAAAATTTTGTGGTGGAATGTTCAGTTTTCCAATGGAATAAATTTGAAACAATTAAGACCCCAGGCCTATTACAACCTTTATCCATTCCAAGCCAATGTTGGGAGGAGGTTTCAATGCATTTTATCACAGGTTTACCCAAGTCTAAAGGAAAGAGTGTCATCATGGTGGTAGTTGAGAGACTTACCGAGTATGCACATTTTTGTGCATTATGGCATCTATTTAAAGCTAGTACAGTTTCTACTGCATTTATGGAAACAATTCAAAATCTACATGGAAACCCAAAGATTATTGTAAGCGACAGAGATCCCATTTTCATTGGAAATTTTTGGACATAATTATTTTCTTGTCTTAGTACTCAGTTAGCCCATAATTGTGTCTATCATTGTCAATCTGATGGGAAAACTAAGATAGTAAATAATCTTTTGGAAGGATATCTTCGTTGCTTTTTATATGATAAACAGACATAGTGGGTCAAATGGTTTCCTCTACCTAAATTGTGGTATAACACTTCCTTCCATATTGTAGCAAAAATGACCCCATTTATGGCACTTTATGGATATCATCCACGATTCATCACATCATATTCAAGAGAAGGTTCTAAGGTTCAAGCAGTGGAACATCACATCGAGCATCAACAGCAAGCTCTCCAACTGTTAAAAGATAACCTCACGTTCACCCAGAATTGAATGAAACAACAGGCAGATCAACATCGCAGCGAAAGAAGTTTTGATGTAGGTGACTTGGTATTCCTATGACTATAACGATATAAACAAATGTCCTTCAAGCAAGCAAAGAAGGATATTAAATTAGCACCAACGTATTATGATCCATACAATGTTTTGCAAAAGATTGGTACTATGGCATACAAATTGGAGTTGCCTGCAGCTTCCCGAGTGCACCTAGTTTTCCATGTTTCATCTCTAAAGAAGGTTATAGGTGACAAGCTACCAGTTCAAACAATATTTACATAACTTGATGAGGAAGGAAAAATCATATTGGAACCAGAAGCAACCATAGAAACAAGAACTCGAAATCTATGAAATGATCAATTTTAGAGTATCTCATGAAGTGGAAGAACTTATCCGCTGAAGATTCCATATGGGACAATGATAATTTTATACAGAAGCATCGAGAACTACTCAAGCATTGAGGACAAAGCTTTTTGAAAGGACAGGGGCATGTTAGGTTCGTACAATACTAGTGATTCCTCCATTACTATTGACATTGTATCCCTTATTGATATTATTGTGCCCCATAGAAACCTACTATTGTTATTATTGTGCCCTTATGTTATTACTATTATGTTGGCTTGATTATATTGTGACCCCATAGACTCCTATATATAGAAGGGAGTTTTAGTCATTTATATCATCCAGGAATTGTTCATTTGTGTAATGTAAAGGAGGTTTCCCCCTCGAAGAGGCAAAATTCTAAGGCATTGATCTATTTTTTCTATCCTTTTGTGAGCTCGTTTCATAACACGCGTCTAGAGTATGAATAAGTGAAATCAGATGAGAATATGGGAATATAGGAATTCCTTCAAAACAAATAGAATGAACCTTTTCTTTCTATTTAATCTTTAAATGCAAAGCACAATGAACTCTTTAAGAAAAACAATAGATAGATATAAAGATTAGTGGTGGAAAACCTTAACTAAAAAAACTAAAATTTATTTTAGTGAGTTATCATGGATAACATTGGCTTCAATGAGGATGTTGCAACCCTATGGTGCAACAAAGAATTAATAGACCAGTTTCCTGACCATTGGGTTGATCACATCTGAAGAATACATCAAGCCCACTTCACCAAAATGAAAATAAAACTACAACATGTAATCTAAAGCTGAAGGAAATACTCTCCCAACAATTTTATTTATATACCCATTCTAATATTTGGAAATCCACCTATTTAATTCAAGTGATATAAAATCTCAAGTATAATTAAACAAAGGGTTTATCCAACCCCTAGACTTCTTAACTATGCTTGAACAAAATTAGTAGTGTATCATATATAGGAAACTCAGAAATAAAACTGAATCTAGCACTTGAGCATGTAAAGGGAAAAGACTTCACATAAGTGATGATAGAAATAGACTTGTGTAAAATTCAACTTGAAAATCTTCATCCATTGATCTGAAAGTAGTCGAGTCACCATGAAACTTCCATCTTCAAAATTCTTTAAGAGTGGTGTTCCGAGGGTAATATCACAATGTTCAGAGCTTCTGATTTCCTATTACCCTCAAGAATCAGAAAGAAGAGAATCAAAGAGAATCCCATAAAAAGGAACTTTTTGGCTCCCGACAGATGCACCAAAATGATATCAACTAGGCTGGTGGGGGTCGGGTTGTAACAACCTTTCAACCTGGTGTAACTATTTCATACCAGCTTTTAATTGGAAGATAGCCCTTCCAATCTAAGAGGGATCTCTCAATATCTTTTTAGAATGCAAATGGTATTTTTTCGGGTGAAAGAGTATGAGGGAAGCCACCATTGGGCAAGGATTCAGTCAAATAAAAACAACAATAAACAATATATTTTTATGGAAACTGAGGCGTATTTGGCTTACTAAGGTGCATAAGGACATTCACAGTAATCACAATGAATTGAAGGAAGTTGGAGTTGTTTGACAAAATTTCAAGTAATCAACAAACGATGAAAACTAATAACAACAAAGGAAGATGAAATGATGGGATTGAAACCAGAATGAATCTCAGGTTGAAACATAATTACTTCACAATGTATTTTTAATTAATTGAAAACAATACAACAATGGTTTTCACATCATTGATCCCCCTTGTGCAGAGTCAAAAATATACATATTTATAGGAAAGAAATCCCTTTACATAATCTACCACCAGGGCTAGATTCAATCGACAACTATGAGATCTAATCCTATCTAATTAAAAAAACTTCGAGCTTTCCTAGGAATTTTTGTTAGAACAGAGATTGAGTACAAATGATAGTCATATGGACTGTTACAATAATTTAAAGCGCAACAATGTAATGGTGGAAATTTGAACATCTAGCTCTTTGAATATGTTATGTTGTTTTATGTTGAAAGTGTCTTGATGTCCTATGTCCTCACGCTCTGTTTAATGACCATGTTATTGAAGAAATGTAGAAAAGCACCCTCATTGTCTCACGAAGCAGAAGAATAATAGATACTTTAAAATTGGTTTGATCTAGGTCATTAATCAAGCTGATTTAACCTGGGCCGTTCATCTAGGAAATTTTTACATCACAATTGCAACACAAGAGGAGGTTTCCTTAACACTGATCTATGATAATTCCCCGACAATCCGGATGTGACGGTTTATAGAATCAGTCACATAAAATTCAAGTTGTTTTATCTAGTTATTAAATGCATGAAGCCACATCTTATAAATTTCCTATCAATCTTTAAAACTTCTATTCATTTTTATACCATATACTAATATATATTTTACATAACACTCATCATTAATCTTTAAACTAATTCTTTTTTATTATTACATAACTAGATTTACCTTTCCAAATAACAAATTCCTTCAAAAATGGAATTTTAGGCACAAAGCTTTATTATCCCTAAAAAACTATTTTTTTTTAGTATTTATTTTATATAGCAAGAAAAATTTGTTGCTCACATGATTTGGATTTTCTTAAAAAACTATTAAAACCCATAATTTCAATTGTTATGCTTTATCTTTATCCCATTCTTATCCTCGATTTTAAATATACAAATAATTACATCAGTTTATATAATTAGTAATCCACGCCCGGTTATTCAACTATTTAACATATAATTTTTAAAATGTCACAAGTAGAGACGACTTACCTGTATCGACGATATTCTTTTCTTGTTCTTTTGGACTTGGACGCTCTTTGAATTGTCTTAGTCACAACAAATATTTTGGGGAAAACTCTCTACCAAACCATAGGCTCAATTACTGACAAAGTTTCTATAGTTGGCCACCCCCGAGCCCTCAATCAATGTACTATTGTCAGACAATCCTTTGTCTCACAACAATTTTCTCCCAAGAGAATGGATGAAGGAATGGTGAATATCATCTTTCTCATCATCCATTAAATATACCAAAAAATGCAAAGGGGACTGCATGTACACAATCTATGTGTCAACATGCAACTTTTAAATCTTTATTTTAAGTTTTACTAATTCAATATCTCTCTTAATTTAACTCCTTATTTTATTCATTTTTACTTTTTGTTAATTTTACTTTTTTTAATATTTTTATAGTTTTACTTTTATATATATTATTTAGAAAATCCAATTTATTATTTACTATTTTACTTCTTATTATTATTATATTGTCTTTATTATTATTGTTTATTTACTTATATTTATATTATTATATTACATTATTTATTTATTTATTATTATTATTATCAAGGGAAATTACAGATCCCTTGTGATTATTAAAGAGTCGAGCTCGAATAGTCCTGAATCTAATGCCATGTAAGAATTATTCCTGCGCATGAGACATATGCCCTAAGATCAAAACTTTTTGGGTTGCATGGCACCCCGACCGCACCATAGTGTCCAATCACATTTGTGGCACATAGACACCAATAAACGCAAATAGATAATAATGCTTCCATGTCTTTTCTCGGGGGACCATTATTTCTTGTATGAGGATGAGGGAAGGAATACATGTCCCTATAAACCCTCTTAGGGAGATAATTTTAAGGGTCACTGATAGACCTCTTACATTCACGGGTAGAAGTATCATGGGGGGCTATGATTGTGACGCAAATTTCCTCTAAGTGACTGAAATTCAAAGGTATTATAAATGTTCGACTTGTTAAGGGAATCAAGAGGATATATGGAAAGAGACATCTTGCCAATATCATTATGAGGTTTACCCACATAGGGAGTCTCATACTCCACATTTGTGAGGGAACATGCTGAGACTTCTTTATATATAGGAGCTCACTTATTTCTGAGGGTGACATTTCCTCCATAAGTAGGATTTGGATGGTCAATTGTCTCATCAAAGAAGGATCACTTAATAGTCAATGGTTCCATTCCCCGCAAGCCATACAAGATAGGCTCTAGTTCCTCATCTAGAGAAAGGAGCTGATCATTGTTAAGAGGTATATGGGTATCCAAGAAATCACTTGATACTTGAGCCAAAACGTAGTTGAGGTCATGACCAAAGGAGGGAGATATAGTGGTAATCGGGGCATTATCATCTCGTAGATTTGGTCCCGAAAAATAACACCCATCATTCCCCACATAGTAGTCATTGGAAGGCATCCACCCAGAAATAAACATAGGTGTTGGTCCATGTTCATTTAAATTAGGAATGGAGGGGTCAGGATAAGAATCGGTCACATGAGAGAAGCCCACGTGCACATTTAAGGGATGTATTGACCCGGTCTAAGGAGGAGAGCAAGTATTGATAGATTCATTTAGAGGACAAAAATATTCAATATAATCCATAGTTTGTTCAGGGGAGAGAGTTAGAGGTTTACCTCAAGGAGTGCTCAAGTTTCCACTAGTTGATGTGTTGAGAAAGTCCCTCATGCGAGGCCTCCACACTCCCGAAGATTTCTTGCATCATGCCACCAAATGATGACCTATTTTTTGGCATGGAAGACATTGATAGTGCACTCCCTACTTATCTATATGCATCATTGAATTGAAATTTCTCAATTGAAACTTCAAGTCTACCAGTAACCCTTTCCCCATATTTACCTCCACCAAAAGCTAGGCCATATGCTTGTGCAACTGACCAAAGCTCCCCTCATCCCAAAAATAGAAAGAACCAACATGATTTTCAATGTCTTGTATCACAGAGGAGTTTCGCAATTCTGGGGGCAGCTCTCATAGCTTCCCCAAGACTAAATTTCATCACGGTGACTCAGTATGGGGTTCTTAGCCATTTTTCCATCTTTATAAAATAAGGACCCCCTTCCCTTAATCCACATAGCCTTTAAAACATCCTCACAGTCCTCTGGATTTATGAAGTGGAAGATGATCTAGTAATTAAATAGTATTCTAACCTTTGGCCGATATTTGAGAGTAGGAAGTCATTAGTTTTCAACCCAAGTTTTGACCTAGTTTCTCATCATTTGGAGGTGTATCCAATACCCCATCAGAGTCTTTTGTATTAAACTTTCAATGCTACCCCAGGAGAACTATTCCCTGAGGAGAAGTGGAGGAGACCCTAGAGTCACCTTCAATAATTTATAGTTTGGTTTCTTTTTCCTCATGGTAAAATTCATATCAAGCTTCACAGATTCCATAATTCCTAGAAAACAAGTTTCAGAGTGGATTTCAATAGAGCTGAATGGGGTCTCTTTCAACTCATATAGTCATCCCTATGAGGGTCTCACCGTAAAGCATCCCATTTTGCAATTAAAGCATGTCCTCTAGTTGTCCATTATCCATGGTTGGCTGCTCAGTGACTGCCACCTCCATGGCCAGACAAGTGCATTCTAGTGGATTGGTCCCTAGTCCGAGCTGGTGATAAACAAAAACCACCTGGTTGACAAATAAAAACTTTCTAGAAAAGAGGATGGTAGGTACATCAAGACCACCCAAGCCAAATCCTAGCCTATTCATATGTGATCAATTTCATCTGTAAAATATGAGAGACATAGAAGGGCACCATGTAGGAGAGGAAAGCATGAGGCACACATGGAGAGAAAGAGTTGTACCTAGAATCATCCATAATAGAGTATCTCTCTTCATCCTCACCAAGTGGCATTATTTTCCTTGTAGGGAAAATCGTATGTAGAATTTTATGGTAGTCTTTCATCTCCCTGATATGTCTATGCAAACAACGTGGAGTTGGGGTTGAAAAATAGGAGTTGTACAAGCCTGAATAAACTCCACAGTGAAAGAGCACAATGAAAGAGCACCATATTAATGAAAAATTTACTTATTTATAAATGTGAAATTTAGGTACGAGATAGTTGTGTCTCAGTAACTTATTAACCATAAAAACGGAATGTAAAACTAATTACATATTGTACAATAAAAATCTTGAAGCATTAGTTAACATTCCCCGTTAATCTAAAGGGACATATGACATGCCGAGCAACATTCAAAACATTTCAAAATTTTCACATCCCAGTGGCTTTGTAAATATGTCTACAATCTTCTCTGAAGTAGGAAAATGTGTCATATGAATAAATTTGTCCTCTACATAACGTTGAATCGAGTGAAATTTTGTGTTAATATGCTTTCTTCAATCATGAAAACTCGGATTATTTTCCAACTAAATTGTAGAAGAGTTGTCAATAAGTAATGGAGTTGAAGCCTTTTGCTTCTTGTGGAAGCCTTCAAGTATTTTGAGAAGCTAAATGATTTCTTTGTAGCTTGAGCCACTACAACATATTCGTCTTTAGTGGTAGAATAAACACGAACAAATTTCTTGTGTGATCTCAAAACGACAGTTGCTGATCCAAAAATCATCAAATAACTAGAAGTAGAGACTCCATTCTCCTTATCTCCATCAAAATCAAAATATTAATAGTTGGTGATATGGAAATATATAGCTTTGGAATATTTGATGGCATATGTTCGAGTTCCTTTCAAATACTTCAGCACTCACTTTGTTCCATTCCAATGATCTTCACATGGATGATGCATGAACATGGAAAGTATCCCTAGAACAAAACCTATGTCAAGTTGAATAGTAGTTAAATTCAAACTTCCAACAAGTTGTTTGTATTTTGTTGGATCTTCAGACATACTTCCTTCTGTGGAAGTAAGCTTGAAATTTTGCTGCATAGGACTAGTGACAATATTACAATCTTGCATCCCAAATATGTCCAATAGTTGTCCCATATACTTTTTCTAAGAAATGAAAATATATTTTGGTTTTTGATCAACTTTAATCCCTAAATAATAATGCAATAAACCCAAATTTGTGATGTCAAAAACTTTCAATAATTCTATTTTAATGGACACTATATAGTTATCTTTATTTCTTATGATCATCAAATCATCTAAATACACAACTAAATATGCAACTAAATTTCCATTTTTTTTAAGAAAAAGAGTTGCATCATCAAGATCAAATAACCTATAATTCAGCTTGAGAAGGTGTTATGTTAGTTTTTCATACCATACACGAGATTCTTGTTTCATTCCATACAAATTCTTAACCAACATACATAACTTTTTCTCTTTTCCTTTAATAGAAAAAGGTTTGGGTTGAAACATATAAACATTCTCCTTCAAATCACCATTCAAAAAAATTCTTTTAACATCCATAAAGTGTATCTTCCAACTATTCTAAAATGCAAGAGAAAATATAGTTCTAATCTTGATCCATTTTGCAGTAGGAGAAAATGTCTTTTTTTAGTCAACACCTTGCTTTTGAGCATAGCCATTTTCTACAAGCCTTACCTTATATTTATTAAGAAAAACATGTGCTTTGAATTTGATACTACACACCCATTTGCAATGAATGGGTTTGACACATGCAAGAGGATCCACTAACCTCCAATTTTCATTCTTAATAAGTGCATCATATTCCTTTTTCATTACATCCTTCCATTCATCACAATCACCAGCTTCCTCAAAACAACTAGGTTCACTAATTGTACAATGATTGAAACCATATTGATGAGAAACATTAGCTAAACTCGAAGTAACATCACCTTTAGAAGAACTTCTTGTTTCAAAATATTCATACTTTCCTAGAAATCTCCAAGCACATGTGAATATCTATAAATGTACTTGAAGTGGTACTAATTGTTGCTCATCTTGAAAAACATTCTTAAGAACACACTCTTCAAGAGTAATTTCTAGTCCTAGAGAAACATTACTATCACCCAAATTATCTTCAACAATAATATTCTCATGCGTCAAAGATGGAAGAGCCATAGACTAATCCAGAATGGGAACAATCCCTTGACTCTGTGGAACATCATTATCAGATTAAAAATAGAACTTATTACATGAAAATTTCTCCAAATGAGCTAGTTTCCTATCAACAGTGGAATTATTCTTATCTAATTCAAGGAAAATAGCAACTATGGAAAGAATGAACTTATTTTTCTCCTCATCATACGGCCTATAATCATTGGGAGTTACAGGAGAATATCCCAAGAAAATACATTTGTGACCCCTAGCACCCAACTTGTTGGGTTGATGTTTAGGAATTAATGCATAGCATAGAGAACCAAAGGCTCTAAAGTGATGAACAATAGGAAGAATATTATACCACATTTTCCAAGGAGATTTATTATTGATGACAGAAGAATGACACTGCTTGTGAAAATAGGTTGCACAAACCATTGCTTCTCCCCAAAATATCAACCTAACATTCTTAAAGAATGTCATAGATCTATCCATACTAACCAAAGTTCTATTCATACGCTTTGCATTGTCATTCTGTTGTGGATTATAATGTATGGAAGTCCGATGTTTGATTCCACTGTCCTTCAAATATTGGTCAAAAGAATAAGAAGTATACTCACCAACATTATCAGTGATGAGAATGCTTATATTTTGTTGAGTTTTATTTTTAGTCAACAAATGAAATGTTCTAAAAACTTCAAATACTTGTGACTTATTCTTCAATAAATACACCCAAAAAATTTTGAAGTAATCAGCAATAGATGTCACACATCTTTATTTTCATTTGCAGTTGCAACATGCATAGGTCCATAGAAGGTTGAATGTATAAGACCTAGTTTTCATGAAGACCTTGAACAAGAACTATGAAAAGGATGTTTATGATATTTTCCCAAAATACAAGCATCACAAGGTTTAATCTTTCTTGGAAATGTAGGAAGGCCTTTAATACCTTAATTTTTCATAATTATGATGCTTCCAGAATTGATGTGACCAAATCGAGCATGCCACAACAAGCTAGGAGACAAGATATCACTTTGTTGCACCAAAAGAGTATAACTTTCATGAGAATTAGTAGATGAAGTACCATTTAATTTTAAAAGTGTAGCTTCTTCCACACCAGTCATAATAACTACATGACCTGATATTCTTATTATCTTGGTGATGCCATCAAAGATATGAATAGAATTCCCCTACTGCAGAATATGGATAAGAGACATCAAATTTCGGTTAAATTGTGAAATATAAAGTAAATTCTGTAGAACATAATGTGCAAGATTAGTTATCTCCAAATGAATAGACCCAATGTAAGGTGGTTTAACTTGAGATTTGTAAGCAAAAGTAAATCACACCATTAATATCATCACTAAGAGTTTCAAAAAACATCTCGCCTAAATGTCATATGACAAGTGACTCCCAAATCCAAAGTCCAACTATCTCTCCATGAAGAAAATGTAGTGTTGAAAAAATCATTAATATTAAAATTACAGTGAGAAACAATGTAATATGTATAATTGTATGATTTTCCCTTAGCTAGTGGCGTTGATCTTTCTTTTCATCCATTGTTCTCTCCTTTCAGTGATTTTCTCCGAAGGGATCTTAGAATTAGTAGCATTATGACCAATTTTACCACATCTAAAACATTCAATAGCTAGTTTATCATTAAAATTTATTTGTTTTCTATCATTTTGTTGTGTGTCTCCCTAATTTTGGTTACCCCCATGCCTCTATTATTTCATTTGGTTGGCATTATGAGACAAGTGTTGTCCTTGATGGCAAATCACTTAGATGATAAATTATAGTGCAGCAAAGTTCAAGCACTTTCATGCAGAGAAAAGTTCCTTTCATACAGAGAAAATTTCACGCACTTTCATGCAAAGAAAAGTTCCTTCCATGTAGAGAAACGTTCACGCACTTTCATGCAGAGAAAAGTTCCTTTCATATAGAGAAAATTTCACGCATTTTCATGTAGAGAAAAGTTCCTTCCATGTAGACAAAAGTTCACACGCTTTCATGCAGAGAAAACTTCACACACTTTCATGCAGAGAAAAGTTCACGCACTTTCACGTAGAGAAAAATTCACGCACTTTCACGCAAGGAAAAGTGCGTACATGTGGGAGAACTTATTTTTGGTCCATGGTATTTAGTCCTTGGTATTTGAACCTATGGTTTTGGGCCATGGTATCTCATCAAAAAGTGTTAATCTCAAGTATTGGGTCCATGGTATTGTTTTGTTATGGTTTTGGACCATGGTATTGAGTAAGGCCTAAGACTATAAAAGGAGAAGAAGATCATTAGGCAAATGTATGGAAAAATACTTGAATGTCTGATGTAGTATGAGATCCAGAATGCAGGATATGGGTTATGATGCATTGCTTGATCTGAGCTATGGAGGGATCTCACCGGTTGATGGAGAACAAGATCTAAGGATAGATTAGGATCAAATGGTTTGAAATGAATCATCTTTATATGGTTTGATCATGGTTAGAGTAGATCTGAATTATTGATCCATGTTTTATTGTATGCATGTTATGATTTGGGTATGATTGATGTCTGAAACAACCGGAAAGTCATGATTGAATATGTATAGATCTGTACGTGTGTTGGCTTTAGCGAAAGCACGTATATACGTGGGTTTGATTCATCACAGTAGCGTATACATAATGAATTATGATGTTTGAAGTTGCAGCTGGGTTTGATTGTTATTGCAGGGTTCTGTAGTCTGCTCTGTGTTCTCGTGATTGTGTTATTGATAGCGTTTTAGTATTTCAGTGATTCAGAAATTGATGATGCTAGTATTGATTGTTTTGTGCTTCAATGCTATTGATGGGTATAGTATGAAAATTGGATGAAACGTGGCCTTAAGATTATAGTGTTGTGCTTCAGGAGTATCCAGTATGAAAATGTATGAAACATGGTACCTGGAGGAAGAAAGAGAAGGTTGTTGCCTTCTGCAAGTCGACACCTACGTACTAGTAAGTGGATCAGCCACTACAAGAGCTAGGCAAGTGGTAGCTCCCTTCCAATAGCAGCTGGAGTACGAGTAAAGGTTGGAGCATTTTAGTAGGCCAGCACCTACGTACTAATAAGTGGATCGCTAGTACAAGAGCTAAGGGGGGTTGTAGCTCCCTTCCAGGAGAGTCTAGAGAATGAGAGAAGGTTGTAGCCTTCTACAGGTAGAAGCCTGCGTACAGGTATAATACTACACCAGTACAGAACTATTGTAAAGGAAGTTTCTTATTAAAAGAAGATAGAGATGACTTGCAGCGGGTGGTTTTCACCCACATTGGGTTTCCACCTTATATCATGTTGTTCATGTGCGCTTCTTATGTGTGATGATCTGTTCTGTTTTACTGCACCTACTTACTATACATATGGTTAAAGAAGTTCCGATGCACTAACTGAAGATCAACATTTAATGGATTAATTGAATCATAATTATTCTGGATATACACTAGTTGCATTAGACACAGTTGCGTATACACACGGGTTCCCTTAATTGAAGTAGCGTATATGTATCTAAGTATGGAAATGAAAAAGTTTTAATGACTTGATAATACTGATTCACTCCCCCCTCTCAGTATTATTTCCAACAATTGGTATCAGAGCAGGTCCTTTGGTAGAAACTTGATCGCTTGAAGGAGATCCGTGGAACAATGGGAAAGAAACTTAAGAAGAAAGCGCCTATGAAGAAGAAGACATCTCAGAAGAACTATGAGAGTGAGAGAATCGATTGGGGATTATGTGGAAGAAGCACTTCAGATTCAGAATAACTTCAAAATGAGGATGAACTATCAAGTATGAATTTGTTATCCTCCGAAGATATCTATCCATCTAAAGATGATGAATTTGGTGGTGAAATAACTAAATTTGCTCTTATGGGTGAACAAGAAAGATATTGAATAGAGGTAGTATTTAAAGGGCTTACAGATAAAATTAGAGATCAACAAGATCTATTGAACAAAAGGGAATGTGCCTGCAAAAAAGAAACTACCAAACTTAAAGCTCAATTAGAGGAAGGAAACAATGTAAGGAAGTTATTCAAGGACAAGGAAAATCAATGTCAAAAGTTGTAAGATGAAGTGACATCTTTAAGATGTGAAGTCAATGAAAGGAGCACAACAATCAAAAAACTCAGGGATAGATCCAATTACTATGAAAGTCTTGAAGCTAAGATCCGCTCTCTAAAGGAAGACCTTGAAGAATCAAAGAAACAGAATAAAGAACTACTCCAAGCACTTGAAAAACAAGAAAACGAAGTTCTTGAACTAAGACATCCGTTGGAAGAAGAAAGAAAAGTTGAATAAAACATGAAGAAGTAGAATCGTGAAAGGGAAGAGCAATTTCAGGTTGAGGTAAATATTCTAAATGATAAATTAGAAAAGAAGGATAAGCTCTTATGGTTTCAAGATAGTAATAAGATTTTAGATGATATTCTTAGTAGTCAAAGATCTCCTACTATCAAAACTCGTCTTGGTTTTCATGAATCCATTGAAGGTGAATCTAGTTCACAAAGTAAGACAAGGAACTCTAATGCAAAATCTAAGATGCTCAAAAAGGAAATGAAAGGTCAACCCCGTCAACAACTAAGGAAAGAAAATCTTTTACTCCTCCAATGAATAATGTTGAATGTTATGTACATCATAATCTTAGACATGTTGCAGCCAGATGCAGAAGAAGAATAAGTCAAGATCATCACTCAAAAAGATCATCACATTCAAGGTACTTTCAGGGATATTGTTTTTATTGCAATATGTTTGGTCACAAAGCTATTGATTGGTACAGAAGGAATATGAAACATGTAAGATGCTATGCATGTAACAAGCTTGGACATAGAGCAAAGGAATGCAACAACAAACTACGAGCACCATACCAAAAGGAGAAAACATCATCACGCTTAAAGATATGGAAGAAGAAGGAAGTTCAGACAGAAATATGTGGCACAGCACAACACACTCAGACACATCACAACACAGATATAACAGACTCAGGGGGAGCTGAAAGCATAAAACTTCAGTGTCCAAAATCTCATACACAAGTTTCATAAAGGAAAATCACATATATACATGAGTTACACATTGCACAGTTGTGTATATGTTAGTCTAAGGAAAAGCAGTAGGGGCAGGCTCAGAAAAAGGGTGTGATATGATTCAGTCCATTATTTGTTATGTTTGATAATGGTTACAATCTGCTGATGATGTGAGGAAATGTCTTGATACTTGTATGATGTTTAGAAGTGTTTTTTATCCTAAATTGATGATGATAATGCCTTGATAATTCCTGCTGATATATGCATGATCAGATATGATAGTAAACAAGATGGCACAGGTTCAGGGGGAGCAGATAATCTTCTAATGCTGCATTATTGGCATTATGGTTAGTAGTCCTTGGTGATGATGCTTATATGGCTAAGTGATATATCTTGCTATGGTTATGAGTTGTCCATGACAAAATCACATATGTTTCTTGGGTTTACATAGTTGATGTTTAGATCAGATTTGTGGTTGATTCTTTGATAATGCATATATGGTGCTTACATGGTGATCTTCATAAGGATAAGGAGAAGTACAAAGATTGTATACACATCTTCATTACTTGATGATGAGTCTATCATATGTTGCTGCCGTCATATGCATAAATATCATATAATATAGTTGATGCAAGTCTCCTATAGTTCTTGGCTCTCATGTGGATGAGGATTGTTGCGGTTGATAATCTTGAGCTAAAGTTACATAGTACTATATACAATATGCTCGATACATGAATGATTACTCAAAAATGCATTGTTGGAGACATGATGATGATAAAATTACAGATTGATACTTACATATGTTGATTGATATAGATGTCCTTGATTGATGATACATGGATCATATATAAGATCATGCAGATCTTGATGATTGCTGATCTGGAAATGGTTATAAGTGAGTTTTATGAAGAACATCAGTGTATATATGCATGTTTATGTGGATGTAGTCGCATATATGGTGTTTTTGAAGGAAATTAGTGGAGATAGAGTTTGGTTGAAGGAAGTCTGATATGGGTCTGACAGAGACCATCTGAAGCAGGTTCAGGAGGATCAGATAAACTTCTGATAATGCATTGTTGGTGTTATCTTAGAAGCTTTTGGTTCAAGTACTTAGCTGTTGTTGATTTGAAGTGAAACAAATGTATAGGGATAATAGAATGAGAACATGGTTGCTGATCTAAATAGTGATTGACAGATGTTGCTGATATTATTTATTGATAAATTTCATAGTCTTGCTCTAGATATTTCATCTCTATGTCATATATGTCTTTTGTTATCAAGGTCATGTAATGGCTTACTTTGGTTTCCCCACTATGCCTGGGATGAATGATGTAATGTACATCTTTATCATGAGTAAAATTCTGGTGTAAGCCCACTTAGATGAGTGGATGAGTCAATATTTGTAAATCCTCACTTGGTTGAGAGATGGATGTATGTATGAGTCTTGGTGATAGGAAGGTCATTTAAGATAGAGTCATGTTCTTCTTCTAGAACATATTTTTGCATATTATGTCTATAGTCAGGGGGAGCATAAAGAACACACTTCAGTAGTGCAGAGTCTCAGCATGTACTCAGGGGGAGCATGGACAGATTGGTACACCTTGGCATATACAAAGGGGGAGCTCATTCAGAAATTTCAGCAGGCACTCAGGGGGAGTATTGACAACAGAATGTTTATCAAAGGAAGAGAATATCCTGGTCTGCCCTTTGCCCTTGACGTCAAAGGGGGAGAGTGATTTGGTATGGATGCCATCAAGTCCAAAGGGGGAGATTGTTGGCATTATGATGCATGTATTGTATTTGATGGAAAACCACTCATAGAAGAACATCTCACTTATTTACAACTAGATGAATCGATAGAAGAGATATCAGATGTGACTGAATGCATGGGATGTCGGACAACTCAAAGGAATCAGATGATAGTTCTTAGTATGACAAGTTAGCTTTTCCATCAAGTCCAAAGGGGAAGATTGTTGGAATTATGACACAAGTCTTGTCCTTGATGGCAAATCACTCAGATGTTAAATTATAGTGCAGCAAAGTTCACACACTTTCATGCAGAGAAAAGTTCCTTTCATACAGAGAAAAGTTCACGCACTTTCATGCAGAGAAAATTTCCTTCCATGCAGAGAAAAGTTCATGCACTTTCATGCAGAGAAAAGTTCCTTTCATATAGAGAAAATTTCACGCACTTTCATGAAGAGAAAAGTTCCTTCCATGCAGAGAAAAGTTCACACACTTTCATGCAAAGAAAATTTCACACACTTTCATGCAAAGAAAAGTTCCTTTCATGTAGAGAAAAGTTCACGCACTTTCATGGAGAGAAAAGTTCATGCACTTTCACGCAAGGAAAAGCATGTACATGTGGGAGAACTTATTTTTGGTCCATGGTATTTAGTCCTTGGTATTTGAACCTATTGTTTTGGGCCATGGTATCTCGTCAGAAGTGTTGATCCCAAGTATTGGGTCCATGGTATTGTTTTGTTATGGTTCTGGACCATGGTATTGAGTAAGGCCTAAGACTATAAAAGGAGAAGAAGATCATTAGGCAAAGGTATGGAAAAAGACTTGAATGTCTGATGTAGTATGAGATCCAGAATGGAGGATATGGGTTATGATGCATTGCCTGATCTGAGCTAAGGAGGGATCTCACTAGTTGATGGAGAAGAAGATCTAAGGATAGATCGGGATCAAATGGATTGAAATTAATCATCTTTATATGGTTTGATCATGGTTAAAATAGATATGAATTATTGATGCATGTTTTATTGTACGCATGTTATGATCTGGGTATGACTGATGTCTGAAATAGCCACAAAGTCATGATTGAATATGTATATATCTGTATGCAGGTTGGCTTTGGCGAAATTGCGTATATACGTGGGTTTGATTCATCGTAGTAGCGTATACATAACGAAGTATGATGTTTGAAGTTGCAGTTGGGTTTGATTGTCATTGCAGGGTTCTGTAGTATGCTCTGTGTTCTCGTGATTGTGTTATTGACAATGTTTCAGTGTTTCAATGATTCAAAAATTGATGATGCTATTATTGATTGTTTTGTGCTTCAAGGATATTGATGGGTCCAGTATGAAAATTGGATGAAACGTGGCCTTCAGATTATAGTGTTGTGCTTCAGGAGTATCCAGTCTGAAAATGTATGAAACATGGTACCTGGAGGAAGAAAGAGAAGGTTGTTGCTTCTTGTAGGTCGACCTACGTACTAGTACATTAGCTAGTACAAGAGCTAAGGGGGTGGTAGCTCCCTTCCAGTAGCAGCTGGAGAACGAGTAAAGGTTGGAGCATTTCAGTAGGCGAGCAACTATGTACTAGTAACTGGATCAGCTAGTACAAGAGCTAAGGGGGGTTGTAGCTCCCTTCTAGGAGAGTCTAGAGAATGAGAGAAGGTTGTCGCCTTCTGCAGGTGGAAGCCTGTGTACTGGTATAAGACTGCACCATACAGAACTATTATAAAGGAATTTTCTTATTAAAAGAAGATAGAGATGACTTGCAGTGGGTGGTTTTCACCCACATTAGGTTTCCACCTTATATCATGGTGTTCATGTGTGCTTCTTGTGTGTGATGATCTATTCTGTTTTACTGCACCTGCTTAATATACATATGGTTAAAGAAGTTTTGATGCACTAACTAAAGATCAACATTTAATGGATTAATTGAATCATAAGTATTCTAGATATACGCTAGTTGCATTAGATATAGATGCGTATACACGCGGGTTCCCTTAATTGAAGTAGCGTATATGTATCTAAGTATGGAAATGAAAAATTTTTATTGACTTGATAATACTGATTCACCCTCCCCCTCTCAGTATTATTTCCAACACATCTAACATAACCTCTACTACTTTTATCACCTCTATAAGTTTCAACATGAGGCTTCTCATCCTTTTGTGCAAGGCACAAAGTTTCTACATTAGAGTTAGATGGGGCTTCTTTCTTCCCAAAGGCCTTTTCTCTCTCAGCTATTTCTTTTACAATTTTATAAAATGTAATGTCTTTCAGTGTGTATGATTAGCTTTTAATGTCATTTTTATGACAAGGTGAAGCCATGGTTAGACTTACTATTTCATTTGTCAGATGGTTATTTAGTCACTTGACAAGTTGAATCCATTGTTAAGATTACGTACTCTAATAGCAACTTCAGTAAGACATCATTTGTTGTCTTCCAAGCTCACATCCAACATTTATAATGAATATTAACCTGAAAGACTTCCCATAAGTGAGAAATGGATGCTAGATATATTACATTGAAAATTATCATTGGTAACATTAGATAGTGTGTGATAAGACAATAAAAAGTTTCTATAAAAATAAGATTGAATAGAAATTACAACAAATATAGCATTGTTGATCACACTTTTCAAACTTTCAGTTTAGAGCTGCAAAACCATATTTATAAAACAATAAAATTATCTCAAAACTTGATTTATGGGTTACATTCCAAACCTCTTTTCTTGGCAGGGACTCAACTTCCTTGTAACACTTGTTTCATAAGGAATTTGATCCACACAAAAGCATTTTTTTTTTTTTTCCTTTTTATATTCTAATTCAATCATTTTCCTTTCGTTTGTCTCTTAGAAATTAACATTCCATCTATATGATTTTCTTTCAAATTATTTTTATTTTTTTTTAAGCATGATTAATTAACTAATTTGGATTAGCTCAAGATCAAATCTAAAAATTGTCACCATACCACAATTAATATATGCATCTAACAATAAACCAAATATATGAATTTGTGACTTCAAAATAACTAATGTTACTTCTCATACTTGAACCATATCAATAAATCACAACCTACAACTTGAAGGATTAAAAGTAAACAACAGAAACACAACAAGAAGAGAAGAACACAACTACGACTCTTAAATAACACAAATCCAACCATTAATTTACATAAGGTGAAGTAGCTACAACTACGTACAATTCAGACTCCACATCTCGACTCTCCATGATTACAACAAACTACTACTGCTACAAGTGCATGCAACTACAGTTGCATGCAACTACAGTTGCATACAACTTCGATTGTATACATTTTTTCTATGCCTTATCTCAATTTATAGAGGAAACTAAGTCGGTTAATTGCCTCTTCGGGTTGGAAGGGTCATGGTGGTGATGTCTCTTCGAATATCAACAAGGTAAGGTGGTGATCGATGAGGCGATGCACAGTGCGGCAATGGTGGTTCGTTGTCGGTGAATTGATAGGGTGTCATAATTAATCTCCAACACTCCCCCTTAATTATGATCGACAACATAACCTTGACTTGAAATAACTTAAACATGTATGCTTGTCTAATTCTAGGCTTAAAATAACTCAAAACTTTGACATTGACTCTTGCGCTGATTTTCCTTTTCCTTTTCTTCCATATCTTGTATCCTTTGAACTCCTTCATGTTTTCCTTTTTCTTGTAGGCTCCAAATTTTAGTTTTATCATTTGATGTTGTAGATCTTCCATCTGGATATCTTTGTTTATCATAAAAACATAAAAAGAATTTGAGGCTCTCCATGGATGTTCTCTACGTCTTCAAAAATTTTCTCGTATGTGGATTGCTGCCACATGTCATCTTCTATAGTTTGGTTTTCATAATCAATCTTCTGATTATCAATCTGTTGTAACATAAGTTCATAATAGAATTTTACCTCTTCACGACTCCAATACATGAAAATTTCATTGACATTTTCATTTTCTACATCATCCATGTTGTCATCGAAATTCATTATTAGAACTTCTACGTCGACATCATGGTGTTTCAAGCCACTCTTCAAGAAACTTTAATTCTTCTTCAAATTTTTACATTTCATCTATCTTTCTTTTAACATCTATACACACAAAATCAATTTTAAGTTTATATGAAAAAAAAATTTGAGACATATTTGTTCTCTTCATTCTACTCTCGACTCAGAGCTTTCTCCTCTTCTTCCTTTTTCAACTATGTGGATTCCTCGTAATCTTGAGTCTCCACCTTTGCTTCTACAAATAGGTTTTCTTCCACTTGGTTTCAAGACACAAGTGGCTTTCTCTCGCCAAGAGCGTATCAATAATATGGTTATCTTGCATCATCTACAACCACTCATCACGAGTTAATTATTCTTCATCAAATTTAACATCAGCAATTGAAATTGCTCAATCCACTAAACAAAATGCTTCTCCATTGGCAACATTGAGGCTATCTTCCCTATCTTCAATATAGCCTCGGAAAAAAATTGATTTTTAATATGCGACCCCACTAAGACACAATATTCACCCAAAACACTCTCATACTTCACAAAACACCAAAATATTTTGAAAAAAAACAAATTTTTACAAAGCCTACTTTTTCCAAAACTCTTAATCCAAGAACCGAATGATATTTCACTTGAACTCTAAACCACCTTTCAAATAAATATTTTTCAAATATTTAAACAATATGAAAAATATTTCATATACTCTTCTTACTTCATATGACATTCATTCAATGTCCCCTTCTTTTAAAAACAAATCAATTTGAAAAACATTTTATCCAAAAACCTTGTAATATACCAAATAAAAACAATAACACATATGAATCACCTTTCAATATTCCAGCTAATAACTATATGTGTGCCCAATAGACGGTTCATTCACTACACCTACTTTCGCACGTGGCCCTTCCGATCTACACCAACGCCTTGTCCAGAATAGGATTCTCATTTGGTATTTCTAGCCTAGTTTGACTGAAAACGATTAATTTTCAATGCGTCAAAGAGCATCCAACGATGGTTGATGTATTTATGCATATGTATCCTTAGGTATTCTACATCTCAAATATGATTAAATAAGTCACTACCACAATAGCTTCAAATTCTTTCCACTTGAAGAACAAGTTTCGGCTGCTGCCCTCACTCACTTTACTTCACAATAAAAATATGACAAGCTTTCAACAATGCTTATTTTTATCCACTAATCTTTGTAGCTCTACTCTTTGAATCATGATCACTGTAGACACAACGACTTTAAATCATGTTCCTAATGTCTACACACAACATCCACACTCTACCCTTGGCGCAACATTCATAGGCTTCAACTCCAAGGCTACGGATTTATCCCACATCCCAAACAATGATGGCCAGTCCATGATTCAATCCTAGCACACTTCGGCTGGGGGATTTACGCAAGATCCTTGGATGGCCTTCAAACACAAAGACAACCCCTTCACAACTTCCACATAAATATTCAAGAAGTAGTCACGCAGATGTTAGACAAGCACTCTTTGACTCTTTATCCTAGCTCAACTTCACACAAATTTCACTCAACACTTAACCAGAACTCCTTTTACCAAACCTACTACTACAAACTTCATTGTCTTTGATACCAATTGAAGGATTCAGAGTAAAAATCAGAAGAAGAACAAGAACAAAAGAACACAACTACTTTTGTTAAATAACACAAAGCCAAGCATTAATTTACAGAAGGTAAAGTAGCTACACAAAGCCATACATTAATTTACAGAAGGTAAACAAGCTACAACTGCATACAATTCAAACTTCACTGGCTTTAATACCAATTGAATAATTCAGAGTAAACAGGGGAAACATAGAAAGAAGAGAAGAACACAATGACTGCTATTAAATAACAGGAAGCCAAATATTAATTTATAGGAGGTAATGCAACAACAACTAGGCACAATTTGGACTCCATGTGTAGACTGTGCATGACTACAACAAACTATTACTCCTACAAATGCATGCAGCTACAACTACGTAAAATTTTGACTGTATACATTTCTTCTATGCTCTTATTATTAATGGAGGAAAAGATCTCTTGATTGAGGCCATGGTCACTACAGATTGCCAAGGAGGAAGAAGACTGTGTAGAGAAAAACTTTTGTGGAGGCTGCAAGAGTGGTGGTATGGAGGAGTGCGTGCGGACTGGTAAGAAAGATTGTCGTGGAGGCCAAAAGAGGCAGTGTCACAGAGGAGCCTACTCAAAGAAACATTTGATTTGCATTTTTTTCTTCACTGATGGTTGTGGGTTGGATCTAGATCCACGTGCAAGAGGTTGGCACTGTGAGGAGGAGACCAGATCTCTGTTTTTTTGTTGGCTGCATGAGATCAGTGACAATGGATAAGAAAGCATTTTTGACTGCCGACACCGAGGGGAGGAGATTTACTGTAGAGATGCTCACAAGGAGAGCTTGAGGCGGAGCAGCTCGCGTGGAATCCATCGATTGGCCTGGATGGTAGTATCACAGTTGTGGAGTGTTGAATCTGCGTGGAGGAGGCTGCAAGAGAATTGCATTGCAGGAGGTCGACATTTGCAGAATTGCTGGTGTATAGTTGATTGAGGCTACGTGACACTATTCGGAGGCCATGGGGCTGAATTGATTTCCTTTGATGGTCTATTCGAATTGCAAGTCAAAAGGAGCCATGTTATATGAAGTAATGGTCTATTAAATTGCAGAAAGAAAGGTGTGATCTCTACGAGTTTTGCTACTTCGATTTTCATGATCTTCCATCATCCCTGCGGAATTGAACTTGTAGATCTGCGGATGATATTCCGTTGTGATTTAAATTGAGTAGCATTGATCGATTGAGGCATGATTGAATCCATCCGGAAGGAAAAAGCCCTAAGATTCTAAGGAGGGTTCACAGTGTTTCTGGTGAGTCTGTCGATGGAGTCGTGGCTCAACATGGTGGTGAGTCTGTAGAGTATTAGGCTATTTCTGCCGAAGGGGAGTCTTCCCATCAACGTTTCATGCCTACAGATCTGAATTTGTGGAGCAAAAGTGACTATGTTTGCCTACAACATTGGTGTCATTGTGTTTAGACCATTGTGGAGTCGTTGTCTGCCTTTGATCACTATAACGGGAGCATTGGTTGATGCAGTGATAATGCGATGGTGTCTTGGTGTCATTTAATGTTTTTTTGCCATTCCTTAGCTGTTGGTTTAACTTCCCAAGGGTGAAGTCAAAGATTATTTACAGCTCAATCGTATATGCATAAAGACTATAGTGCCTCGATCGTGGATCTCCGAGCTGTGTGGCGGATCTGTGTGGTTGTTGGTGGCATCAAGGTCGAATTGGAGAAGTGATCGTGGAGCAGCAACTCATTTGAGCTATTGCTTATTCCTACAAATTGATCCATTAAATTGGAATAGAAATATCCGTTGAATTCTTATAGAAACAATGTGCACCCCAAGGTTCTATAGTTGAAGAGCTACAAAAGGGAGAAGTTTCCCACCTACTTGTTAATGAGGCTATTGGAGTTCTTGAGAGGACCAAGTGGAGTCAGAAAGAAATCTTGAAGTGATATAAGATTGGACTTTGCCAATATGGCTGCACTTTTAGACAAATTTGACCCTCATGATATTCTTTTCCCGAGGCTAAGTGGTTTTATTAAGGACGTTGATTATCAAGAGATACTATATGTTCTACAACAACATGAGATTGAATACTCACCAGTTGTTTTTCAGGAAGAATGTAAGGAGGAAGATATGGTTGAGGATCAAGAAAACCGATTAGTAGTTCTTGAGGAAGAAAGTAAAGAGGAACATATTGTTGAAGATCAATTAGACGAGCCACATGAACGTGATTACAAATACTTGGCAGAAGAATGAAAAGCTACAAAGAATTCAAATTATTATGATCTCATGAAATTTGAAGATAACATGACTAACATTCAGTTGTTTGACATTGGAAGTAGTGAGAGGAAAAATTCTCCTACCAAGCTTGTACATTATAAAGTATTATCAATTACCAGCCTACAATCAAGATCAATGAGGATAATAGTTTAAGCATTTCGTCTTCGGGGAAGAAAACTCAAAAAGGAGTTGAAAATCTATCGTTGCCTATGGAAAGGAAAGTAAACATGAAGCCTCACTTAGGAATGAACAAGCATGGACTCTCAAGAAACAAGACTAAAATAAAAGCTCTGTTACCAAGGTTTTATGTACTATTGTAAGCCTAGTTGAGACTAGACCACCATGCATATGTTATTTTTTTAGTACCCTTTCTCCATTAAGGGGGAGTGTTAGGATTAATGGGGAAATTTACACTTAGTTGTTTTAAGGATAGGATTGAGACTCTAAGATTAGGTCTAAGATTCTAGTATCTAGGGAGTGGTTGAAACCACCCTGTTAGTGTGAAAGCCTATATGTAATAGGTTCTCATAATTGGATGTCAGTGTGTATTATGTGAAGTGATTAGGCACTCTCCATGTATCTCACCTTGGGAGCTACTTAATTAATAGAATATCGAGTTTTTATCATATGCCTCATCTAAATTTATACAAGAAACTAAGTCGGTTAATTATCTCTTCAGCTTGGAAGGGTCATGGTAGTGAAATTTATTATAATATCAAGAAGATAAGGTTGTGATCAATGAGGGGTGTACAGTGCTTGGGTGGTGGTGCGTTGTCAATGAATTGACAAATGATCATAATTAATCTCCAACACAATGAGTGCTAATATCTTTTTAATTCCTAAAGTACCAACGAAATCCACTATCCAGGACACAATCACTAGCATGTTTCATTTAACCCGAGATGAATTATCCAACCAAAGTTAGAGTCCGTTGAAAAACCCAATAGCATTTGTCATGAGAGAACGTGATGGATGCGTTACAAGTGAATAAATTAGATCCTCTAAGCTCTATTTAAGATGCATGTATGTTGGTCTAAATTTTAAATTTCAAATGACATGATGGTAATTGTTGATGGACACTAATTAGAATAGGATGGTTGGTGAGTTCACAACAGACCAAATGTAGCTCTATAACACAGCCAGCCATAGCATCTACGCAAGGCACACGATGAGATGAGGCTAAAGGCTTATTAATTGTTGGTGGACATGAAGTAGCTTTGGAGCTCCGTAAATAACAGGGTTTCTATTTCGCAAGGAACATGCAATGATTTACTCATTGATGAAGTGTTGATTTAAAAAAGATTCTATTTCGCAAGCAACATGCAGTGATTTACTGATTGATTACGTGTTGATTTATTATTAGTATATTAATGAAGTGATGATTTATTATTATTATTTATCTTATAGTATTAGATAGATAGGATGAAAAAACACTATAGTGCTTGATGTTTGCCATTTACATATATAAGGAGTGATCTGTATTACCCATATTCAACACCTTTCATCGACAACAAAGCAGTTATACATTTTGACACTGGGGATGGAATTTGACACTTAGTCATTTAGTCGTCAAATACTATTAAATTTTTTTCCAAATAGTTAAAAACCTTTTCTAGAAATTGTGAAAATGGTATACGAAGTGTGAAACTAAGGAGAGGAGGTTGTTTTGAAAGGAGTTGTTTTTAATGTGTTTTTTTGGAATTTCTAATGGGAATTTGGCCCAAAACGTTTGTGTTGAAATTTTGATTAGTGTTATTTAAACTGGATTTTTGACTTTATTTATGAATTCAGCACCTTGAAAAATCTTAAGGGTACTTTTGTTGTGTAGGGTTACCCATCAAATTTGTGATTTCAATGAATTATTGCCAGATTTTGGAGAAATTAAACCAGAAAAACCAACAAAAAAACTTCCAAAAAATCACACTAAAAACACTCTCTATCATTTTAAATAGGATTCTTAAGTCATGTCACTTTTTGATCTGTTGTTCGAGCACCTGCAGATGTTGCCAACCAATCACTAAGCTGCATATTTTGGTGTTGATCAACCTTATCTACTGCGTGGTGTCCACAACTATTCAAAATTTTCGTATCCAAGTTAAGTGACAGATTTCCAATGTATTACAGGATATATGGTTTGTAATGAATTTCAATTGTATTAAAAGGCAACCAATATTTCCAACCCTATAGGTTATTTAATGCCTTTAAGACAGTACTGAATGTCATGCCTAACAGAAGCATGCCCATGCTATGGGTTGTATCAGGCTTCTCCCTTTCCAGATTATCATCCATCTCGCTATATTTTCTTATATTGATGGTCATCCAAACACAGTGGCACATGCATTATATCCCCATCCATTACCCACACCACCTGATATTGATTGCATGGAATGTCATCATACAAAATCATATGATGTACTGATATGGTGTACCGATTGCATGGAATGTTCGAATAAAAAATGATACGATATACGGTGTGGATTGTTGATAAATAGTGTCTATAAAATGATGTATGAGGTGGATTTGTAGGCATTAATATTATGCTATTTGAATTTGAAAACCTGCCCCAAACATTCAAATTCGAAGTTTGAGCTTGTAAACCCACCCCACCCATGCTTCGTTGAAGACATCAAATTCATTTAGGGAGCTTTAGGCATTGGTTTGTAAAGGGAAAAGTTGTTGGTGTTAAAATTGGATTTGATAGAGGAAGTTGAAGTGCAGGTGTGCACCCTCTTGGAGTAACAGCAGGTGGTGGAGGAGAAAATAGTGGTGGTGACATACATGGTGGAATTGGTTGGTGGTTTATGGGGAAGGAATTGGAGGCGAATCTAGTGGTGGAGGTAGCATAGGTGGGGGACATGGCAGTGGTCTTGGCGGAGGAGTAGGTGGTAATAGCGACCTCGCTAGTGGAGCAAGTGGTGGTGGTGGCTAAGTTGGTGGTCACTGTGGAGGTCTGCGCAGAGGAATTAGGGATGGAGCTGGAGCAAGTGCTCATGGTGGATCAGTTGTAGGTGTTAGTGAAGGATATGGTTGTGGATCTGGAAGAGGACCCCACTATCTACTTATGTTATATAAAACAAAGTTTTAGTCTACATAATGAATGACAAGGTTTGTTTCGAGAATTTTGGTATGTCCAAAAACCATAGTTTCTCATGTGAAGTGAACCTTCTATGCTGATTTCCATGAATAATTGAGCCTTCTCTACTGATTGCCACAAATAATTTGGAACAGGTGTAAGTGGGTGACTCTGCTAAAAGAAAACACTTTAATTTTCATATCAAATGATTTTATGCCAAGGGTTCTTTCACCATTCTCATAAGCTCTAGAAGCGTCATTGCAGAGGTCTATTTTACGTAAATTCTTGCTGCAATGTATTGCATATCCAGACTATTTTGGGGTGCATTAATTCAAGGCCATGAAAATTCTTGTGACTTTACATATCTAGAATATTTTGGGTTTTATTAATTCAAGGCCACGAAAATAATTATGACTTTGTAGGGTGAGACAAACCGGGTGAGAATGTTAAGTGTGAAGCCAAATTCATGAATCACATGAAGGATTCTAGATTCTTCTACACCTCCATTAGTTTCTCGATCTCCAGGATTTTAGATTCTTCTACAGTGCCATTACTTTCTAGATCATTCTATATCTCCATCCAAATCACATATAGGATTCGAGATCCTTCTTCCTCCTCTATCAATTTGTAATTTCTTTGGCCAAGGAATGCAAGCCAAGGTCTAGGACTGTTACATAATGAAAAGTGATTTCTATTCTCCAGCGGTTGTTTTAGCTATTCTGCTAATTCTAATTGAGTAATCTTATCGTTTCTCCATTTGTCTGTCTCTATGAATTATTCTCTACTTTTGTCATCTAAGTCTTTGAGTATAAATCTGTTGTGTGTTATGTATGCTCTGGTCTTACAATTGGTACCAAAGCTAGGGTCGAATATCCACTGTGCAAGTTGCTTAGTGTCATCGCCTTACTCTGGTACCATTTGTTAAAATGTTGGTTGCTACCCTTGGAGCTATTGAAGGATCTGTCCAGGAAATAGATGAGGAACGTTGGAACTAAAAGACAATTTTTGCAACAAAAACAAGGTCGTGGACCTATGTTGAAACGTACTACTGGAGTTTGAAATGTGGAGATCTGTACATGTTGTGGAGTTTGAAAAATGGAGATCAGTGGAGATTGGAGTTGAAACGTGGTGTTCATCAAGATTTTTTTTCACATCAAGATTGCACGTATACATCAAGTTTTTTTCTCAACCCATTATATGTATGTGTGAAATGTGAAAAGGTTAAAACATTATATATGTTTTTATATTTATTATGAAACATATATAATTATATGTTGTAATTTTGAAAATTATATTTTAAACGGAACACAAATTTTGAAAAGGGTATTCTAAAAGGAGGAAGGTCATTATTACAAAATTTTAAAGAGTAATAATTAAAGTTTTATTTTTAAGTGGAGTTTTTGTGTTTTGGGGTGTGAATTTGATTGAAAATGGAGACAACAATTATAGATACGGAGAAGTTGAGTGGGGCTAATTTTTCCCTATGGAAATCACAGATGGAGGATATACTAAGTTTAAAGGATCAGTATTCGCTGATTGAGGGCACAAAAAAGAAACCCTCATTGATGACAAATGAAGAGTGGAATAAGCTAGATAGAAAGGCGATTGCAACAATCCACCAATATTTAGCAAAGAATGTTTATTTCAATGTGTCCGGAGAAAAGATGGCTGAAGGATTATGGAAGAAGCTCCATGATCTATATGACAAGAACACGGCATCAAACAAAGTTTTCTTGATGAAGAAGCTTTATAATCTAAAAATGAAGGAGGGTGCTTCAATTGTTGAGCACTTGAATGCATTTAATATTATTACTAATCAACTTGCCTCTGTTAAAATGATTTTAGATGATGAAATTAGAGCCATATTGCTCATGTGTTCTATGCCATACAGTTGGAAAAATTTAATTGTAGCTATGAGCACTGCAGCAACTACAGGGACCCTGAAGTTTGATGATGTCAGCAAAATTTTAATGAATGAGGAGCTGCAACACAAGTCAATTGCAGAAAACCAGGGAGGAGAGGCTCTAGCTCTAGTTGACCATGGTAGGAGAATGGATCGAGCCTGGGAAGGGTGATCAAGATCGAGAGGCCAATCAAATCAAGGAGAGGCATAATCATCTTCTTTCATTGTGGCAAACCTGAGTACATGAAGAAATAATGTCGATTCTGAAAAAAAGGACAAAAGGATCAGAGATCATCTAGTACAAATCACAAGTCATACGACACAAATGAAGGTGAGACTATTGCTATAGCCACAAATGCTGATGTGTTGTTTACTGTTTCAGTAGAGGATGCATGTGTATATACATCTAGTAGTAGCTTTGATTGGATCCTTGACTTTGGAGCATCTCACCATGTAACCCTATGCAAAGATAGTTTTGTTTCATATACTCCTGGCGATTATGGTAGAGTACATTTGGGGAATAATCATTTTTGCATTGTTGTTGGAATCGGAGATGTCTAGATGAAGATGAAAGATGGACAAGATGTATTGTTGAAATAGGTTAGGCATGTACCAGAAATGCGCATGAGTTTAATCTCTATGGGACAACTAGATGATGAAGGCTATTCGACAAGCTTTGGAAAAGGAGGCTCGAAAATTAGCAAAGGTGCATTGGTCATGGCCAAAGGACCCAAGATAGGAATATTATACAAATTGAAGACATTGATAGGAAAATTAGATTTCGCTGTTGTCACAAAAGAAGGAAATTCAGTAGATCTATGGCATAAGCATTTGGGTCACATGAGTGAGAAGCGCTTAAAAACCCTTGTTGGTAAAAAATTATTGCCAGGTTTGAAATCCTACAATCTTGATCTTTGTAAGCATTGTATATATGGTAGAGAAAGAAGGGTTTCATTTCTTAGAGGTGGCCATGATAGAAAAATAATGTGTTAGAATTAGTACACTCAGATGTGTTTGGGCCTGTTAACATCAAATCATTAGGAGGAGCATCATATTTTGTAACATTTATAGACGATGCATTGAGGAAGTTTTGGGCATATCCTATGAAAAATAAAGTGAAGTGTTTGGAATATTTCAAAAGTTAAATGTTTCTCTTGAAAGAGATACTAACAAATTGCTAAAGTATTTAAGAATAGATAATGGTGGAGAATATTGCTCAAATGCATTTAAGGAATATTGTAACATGTTTGGCATAAAGCATGAGAAGACTGTTCTTGGTACTCCTCAACAGAATGGTGTCACAGAAAGGATGAATCACACCATTATGGAAAAGGTGCGAAGTATGTTGTTCAATTCCGGTTTCGAGAAGAATTTTTGGGCTGAAGCAATCAGGTTCCGCTTGCTACCTCATAAATAGATCTCCAACTACAGCCTTGGATGGTGGTATCCCTCAAGAAGTTTGGACTGGTAAGAATATGAATTATTCTCACTTGAAAATCTTTCGATGCGAAGCATTCATACATATTCCAAAAGAAAATAGAACTAAGCTAGATGATAAATCTATGAAATGAATTTTTTTGGGTATGCGGATGAAGATTTTGATTATCGTTTATGGGATCAAGTCAAACATAGAATTATTAGAAGCAGGGATGTTATGTTTAATGAGTTAGAAATGTTCAAGAGGACTATAGGTGAATTGGAGGTCAAGAAGGTTATTGATAGGTTTGAAGAGTAGCAGGAAAACATACCACCAATACAAGAAAATGAACAGCAAATTCAGGAGCATGAAAAACAACAAGTGGTATCACCACCAAAGGTCTCGAGTTCGAAACACACGGGAAGCATTGTCTACACTGTCATTAACAAGGAACGTTGGATTATCTAATTCCCAACAATCTGATCAAATTAAAACTTGCATTAGTTGTGTTTAATGTGTTAGTGCAACCTAGTTATGAACAAACCTTTGTTAAATGATTGATTATCATTCTAGATCAAATGATTCCATTTGATTGATTTGAGCTCGTCGATTTCATGACATTCAAGAATGACAAAAAATGGAGCTAATATATTTCAATTTCTCCTCCTTTCTTGGTATTGGAATTTCCCAAATTAAACCTAAGAGGAATATGTTTAAGATTTCCCTCTCTTGATATTGGAATATTCGAATTCCACTAACTCAATAATAAAAAAGAGAATTCCCTATATGTAACAATTATTGAATAACATGTGACATATGGCTCCTGCTGACTTGCTTTGTGCAGATGCTTAGTGTCATTTACTTTACCCTTACTTTAGAAAGAGACACCATTATACTCCACTAGACATAACCCTACCACCAAAACAACATTATAATTTTAAATTTAGAGAAACTGGTACGGAAATTGAGGTTTTATTAAAAATTATAATCCCGACTTTAGAGAAATCAATATGGAGCTATCTTGATGGAACAAAGCCAATAACCTTGACAATAGATGTATTATGTGCATCTTCTATTTAGGTCGAACGAGCACAAAGGAAGGAGAAATGGCCCATGCCAATTCTACTACTAACATATCTAACACGTAATGATTTTTACAATTGAGTTTTTTATGCATCAGAATGTAGATACGTACAATGATTTTTTGATATGACCATTTTATAAATTGTAAATTGATTTTTTTTATGATGGTATTTTTAACTTCTAAATTTACCAATAATTTACTTTTTAATAGAAAAACAATTTTTAAACAATATGCAGATTTAATGATTTAATGAAATTTTCAATTTAAATTTTAAAAAATGATTTGATTTTTTAATATTAAAAATAATTTTGTCTATTTTTTTCAAGTTTTGCATTAGATGAAATAAATTGTAATTCTTAACCATTTAAATTGCATTTTTGAATATACAAAAATAGATTTAATGCAATAAAATTTAGTTTGGACACTCAAATATACGTAGAAGATGTTAACACTGAGGTTGTCCCTAAGCTCCTGAAGGGATATGGCTGAGGTAACCACAAACCAATCTTTGGATTATAGGTTCTAGCCCATCTGCAATCAGAGAGGGCTCTCTCTTAATGATTTAGCTTTGTTGATGATGATTTTAGGCTAGTTATTGGGTTCAAGGGGTTTTGATTGTGTTTGGGTGGAAGGAGGATGCTTTCAAGTAGAGAGGCAATGCATACTGTGACAAGTTTCAAACCATTGGGCATGGAGTCATGGAGTAAGACTGCTGGTGTGTTTTCTTGGTCAGAAGAGGAAAGAGGGGCAAGGTAGTTGCTCATGAAACAATACTCAAGCTAAATGAAGATTGATTGTGGGCTAAGAAATGAGAGGCAACAAAGAATCTCTCAATCAGGTTAGCAGAGGGAAGATGAAAGAGCCCTATTTAGGAGCAGCTAAGAATTCCTAAATAACAGTCATTCATATGTGAATTAGAGCCAATATGAGCCATATGGAATCCATATTTATGCCTAAATCAAGAGGAAAACATTTAGAAGCCACATAAACTGAGCATAGAGTGCAGGTAAGAAAATTCTAAACCAGACTTTTGTTCTGCGACTTGAGCATATGTGAAATTGAAATAACAGAGGTAAGGAATATTTATTGTTTCATAGAACTGCACAGGATTTCCCTCATTCACTCTTCAGAGACATTAACAACACATCAAATAGTCCATTCTCCAAGCTTTTAGCAATCTTTGATTAAGCAAAACATATCACATACAGAGGGAGTCTCTCTTGGAGTGCATTCATAGATCAACCAACCAACAACAACCCCTAAATAATGAATTAGGGTTGTTTATATAGGGAAAATGTCCAAAAGTGTTTATTACAGCCGACCTAAACAAGTCTGCGGAAAAAAAATCTTTTTAAACCTAAACTTGTGCTGAAATTAAATGCAAGTAAATATCTATTGAGCTGCGCCGGAGGAAGCCGGATCAAAATGAATTAATATGGTGTCCTTGGTGGCTCGATGCACTGCTTCTGCAATAACTGTGCTTTGAGCTTTGCAGCGCCACCTTCATGTGTCTTCATACACTGTTTTGCAAAGTCTGGGCTTTAAATCACTTGAATTGCCTCCTTAGGCAATTTTGTTGCTGTTGAGTGGCATTGGATCATATTAAATCTGATATGACTCAGCTTTAATTGCCTTTAACTCTGTTCTGGTATTCATTGACTTTGTTTGGATGGTCTTTAATGCTCCTTTGCTTTGATGTTAAGTTCTCCACTGGTATTCATGACTTATATACTTTGCCGCAACATTGATACTCTCTGACATGCAATTTGGCTTCATTTCTGCTTCTTTTGGGCAAAAAAAGCTGCTGGAAACTTGCGTTGTATTGAGGCTTTCCATTTTGAATCCGGGATTCTGTTGTAGCAGATTCACGCTTTCGCGCCCTTTTTGGTGATGACGTCAACATGACGTCAGCGGTGGGTCCCTGTACAGCAGTGACATCAGCAGGGTGACGTCAGCCGGGTGACATGGCAGTACGGTAGGGTGATGACGTGGGAGTACGATGGTAGTGACGTTGCATAGGACACGGTGGCAGGAGGCCGACGTAGGCTGATGACGTGGTGAAGACGTGGCAGTGTGACCTGGCGCTAACGTCACATAGGGGAGGGTAGTTTCTGGTTTGTGGTGCACCACTTTTGTGTTGAGGCGGTTTCGGAGGAGGGGGCTCCGCCATAGCCGGGAGGGCGATGCGTGGCGGGAGTACAATTGTAAAACTGCCCGGGCACTAACTTTTGGCAGATTGGGGCGTGAAAAGGCCCGCCCATTGTAGATCTTGGGCTCTGGGCATCGGACAATTGGCGGGACAGATAAGGCGACAGGAGGTTTATGGGTGGGGGCCCGTGCGAATATTCAAATAATTATATTATGCTGCGGGGGGGTTTAGACTTTGGGTTTGTGGGTTTTTACAGGGTTTGCGCGCTGGGGGTAAACTTTAATCAAAATATTTTAAACATAAAGCCAAAAATGTGAGCACACATGGCAAAATAATGAAATGTTATGGGTAAAGGGGTGGGTATGGGGTTATTTAACTTAACCGAATGTTAAGTTAATCCGAGGGTTAGGACGCAGAAGGCTAATGGCAGCCCAGGTGGACTATCATTTCCCATACTGATATTTTAGGGCTATAGTGCCGGGGTATGGAAATATGTACATAGGGGGGTTATTAACATAGTTTTAGTAGGGGAAGGGGAGATAGATAGGGAGCTACATAGTAAAATTAGTAGTTAATATGACAAGTGATAAGAAAGCGCTAAGTACGTGAATCTTAGACTATTAGGGGGAAAATGATTCATAAAGGAAGTATGAACATTCCTTGAGTAACGCAGACCTTTATCAAGGAAAATGATATGGAAAATGATGAAACTAAGAGGTATCAAGCAGATCTTGACCTCTTCAGGGAAGTTAGTGAGTGATTTAGGGAATAAGGGAGAAGGGGGAGTTAGACATGCCTCGCTTGAAGTCCTTCAAATGGAAAACTGCCTCCAACTTGTGACCCATATAGATATAACACTTGAAAACATGCAATGGATCACATAGCTTGAGTTCTGCAAGCACAAAACTACTTACCCAGCCTACTTGCCTAGCATTTTTTCTTCTTTTGGTTTCGGTGCACTTAAACTAGCAAACCCAGCTTTCAATATTCTTTTACTGTCCTCCTATCTACATCTACACTTATTTCGTCCAGGGGCTCAGATTAGGCTTTTGAGCACCCTTACTTCTCTACCTATCTAAGAATTTGCCAAGATTAAGCTGTTTGAATAGATAATGATTCTCTATATTATACAATAGGAAATTGAAACCTAGGGAGACCAAGATTAAGCTGTTTGGACCTCCTTTTAACTGAACATTCTTCAAAAATGGAACAACCCATCAAAATTGGAATACAGCAGTGGCATTTAGGCTAGCACACTCTCATGGTGTCCTTTTGGCCTCTGTTAGCAAATACAAAACATTGCAGCATGCAAAGTATGACATATTTGGAATGTAAAAATGTCAATAATGAAAGATGAGTATCCTGCTGCAGCAGGAGGCTAACAGTGGCTCCACTTGGGGATGGGTTTTCCTTGCGAAAAACCAAGAACAGCAGGTCAGACTGCCTTGATCTTCTATTGTTGTTGTAGATTGAAACTTCTTAGTGCTGACTGTTAGATAGTTGAAACTTTGGAATGAGAACAACACTTTCCCTCAACTGAATTGTTTGTGAACTGTGAAGCACTACCTGCTTTCTTCTACGTGCTCTATCATTCGGACTGTCACACAAAAATAAGATAAAATGCTGATATATACAAACATTTATGTACAGGCATAATACCGCTGAGAGATTCTCAATGAAAGGGATCATGATAATGCTTTAACATTCGGCCATTTACAGGGCCTTCTTCAGCTGTGCTGCCATCTACAGATTTGAGGAAATATGTGTTATTGCCTTGCACAATGCTGATAATGAATGGACCTTTCCAAATAAAATCAAATTTTCCGTGTTTTCCCTTGTCTTCTCTTCGTGAATCCCACCTTAGAACTTTGCTGCCAGCACGAAAGTCCTCAGCCTTAGCTTTCTTATCAAACATCTTTTTGAGCTTATCTTGCAAAATTTGAGCTTTGTCATACACTTGCTCTCTGGTTTGCTGAAGATGAATGGTCTAATTAATTCTTCTTTGAATGTCATTTGGTTCATCCTAAATCTCCTGTAACAGTTTGATAGTAGGAATGCCCAAAGATGAAGGAAATCTGGCTTCCATGCCATATACTCGCTCATAAGAGTTCATCCCCATGGATCTCTTGGTTGATAGTCTGTCTGCCCACAAGGCATTTGTGAGCTTCCTATGCCAATTCTTTTTGTTTTCTTCTAGCACTTTCTTTATGATGTTGATGAGGCTTTTATTGGATGATTCGGCCAAGCCATTATGTTGAGGGTAGTAGGCTATAAAGTGGCCCAAGGTAATGTGTAATTTATGGCAGAAGTTGATCATCTTTTTGGATTTGAAGGCAGCAGCGTTGTCTGTAATGATCTTCTCAGGGCAGCCAAATCTGGAAATGATATTTCGCTCAAGGAATTGGATAATGGTGGAGTCATTGTCTTGCCTACATGGGATGGCTTCAATCCACATGGTGAAATAGTCGGTGGCTGTTAAAATCCACTTGTTTTGGCCTGAAGAAGAGGGATGGATTTCTCAAATGAAGTCAAGACCCCATTATTGAAAATGCTTTTCGATTGAGACGAGCTTATGGGGAAAAGGCAGCAATTTTCTTTTCCCTTCAAAGATTTGGCATTTGTGACATGAAACAGCAAATTTCTTGACATCTGCAAATAGAGAGGGCCAATAATAACCAGCCCTTAAAATCTTGTCAATAGTGGAATTCCAATATAGATGCCCTCCACAGTCTCTAGAATGAAACTCTTTCATGATTTTTTTAGTTTCATTTATAGTCAAGCAATTGAGAAATATCCCTTCATGATTTTTCCAATAAAATGCACCATCTATGACACAAAACTTTAGAGCTTTCATCTTCAAAAATATTTTCTTGGTTTTGGACAATCCCGGGGGAGCACACAGGTTTAACAATACATAACAGATATCAGCATACCATGGGGATTGTAGAAAGGTTTCACTGATCTGTGGAGTCACCAGCTCCTGTTCATTGTCCAGCTGGTTGATGTCTAAGGCTTGAAAATTTGTTTCGGACATCAGTTTGGCCAGACCTTGTCCCTTTATCAGCTTGGTGGGTTTTATCTCAATGTCATATTCAAGAATACTGGCAATCCACTTGCCTCTTTTGCCTTCTAGTCCCTCTTGAGTTAATATGTCTTTCAGAACAGAGTTTGGGACATAGGCAATCACATGTGAATATAGAATATAAACTCTAAAGTCTTTGATGGCCTTAACAAGGGCATAGGCCTGTTTCTCCATAATTTGGTATTTCAAGGGTGCATCTCTTAAGGCTCAGCTAAAAAATGCAATTGGATTTTCATTTCCTTGGTCATCTTTTTGCAAAAGGACAACCGCTATGGTGTGCTCAGATGCAAAAGAAAAGATGATAAAATCTTTGTCAAATTGTGGACTTGTGAGGGCAGGCGTTTGAGTCAAGGCAGCTTTGATACTCTCAAAAGCTTGCTTTGTTTCAAGAGACCATTTTACCTTGGCATCATTTTTTAACATGTTGCTTAACAGTCTTATTAGTTCGACTAAATTTGGGATAAATCTCCTTAGGAAATTGATCTTTCCAAGGAATGCTTGCAACTCTTTTATGTTTCTCGGGTATGGAATTCGAAGGATTGCTTGAATTCTTTCAGGATCAATTCTGATACCGTCCTTTGAAATGATGTGGCCTAGCAACTTACCTTCCTCAAGGCCAAACAAGGACTTCTTGGGGTTCAAGGAAATGCTATATTTCTTGCATGTCATGAAGATTTTCCTTAAGTGTCTGAGGTGCTCTTGATCAGATTTGGAGAAAGGGGTTAAGTCATCAAGATAGACAACCAAGAAATCATGGATTTCCTTGGCAAATGCAATGTCCATGGCCCTTTGAAAGGTGGTACCAACGTTCTTTAACCCGAAAGGCATTTTAATATACTTAAATGTTCCCCACGGTGTGGTAAATGCTGTCTTATCTTGGTCATCTGGGTGAACAAGTATTTGATTGAAACCTGAAAATCCATCTAGTAAAAAGATTCTAGATGACCCCACTACTCTTTGCAGGATGTGGTCCATTTTGGGCAAAGGATAGTGGTCATTTAAAGAGACTTGGTTTAATTTTCTTAGGTCCACACACAGTGTGATCTCACCTGATTTTTTCCTTGTGGGAACCAGATTGGATATCCATTCAGAAAATCTGATGGGTGCTATGATACCTGCTTCAAACATTTTCTTCACTTCCTTTTCAATGAGGGGAAGAAGCGTAGGGTTAATTCTTCTAAGTTTTAGTTTGAAGGGATTTTGGTTTGGTTTTAGGCGAATGGTATGTTGAATCACTGAGGTTTCATAGGATTTCAAGTCCTCATAACTCCAAGCAAATACATCTTGGAACTCTTCGAAGAAATCGAGAGACTTTGGCTTTTGATCAGGAGGCAGAGTTTTGGACAATTTAATCATTTTGGGCTTCTATTTTGTCCCTATGTTGTGTTCTTCTATAGCAGCATCTAAAGGCTCCATTTTTGGCTTTTTGGGCACATCATTATCATCAAACATCTCTTCTAATGGAGTGAGGCCAGTAGGCAAAAAGTTATCCTTTAGATCAATGAACTCAGCCTCTACTTTGGCTGTTTCATCTAAATGCATTTGTTTCAGCTCTTCTATGTTTGCATTATCAAAAATAGTTGTGTTAAGGATTTGTTTTGCTATTACAGCTGTTACAACCTGCCGATTTTCATTTGTTTGCTGTTGGGAATCATTCATGGCCTCCGTGTTAATGTTTAAATTTGAAAACTCGCCCTCAAGAGTGAGGAAATTGTTAATCTGGGCATCATTTTCAAACACTTGCCAATATTTAATATTGTTAGGGACAACAGGCCTATGTTTTATCTCAGCAGTGAAATGGTGATTTGGCTCAAAGAGAAACTTGCATGTACTAGCAAAAGTGGCTAGGTTGTGTGCATGAATATTATGATTTCTTGAAATCTTGGCAAGCTTGGATTCAGTGAAGGTATTAAGTATATTGGTGGCAGCAGTCCTATAGGCCCTCATTCAGTTGTCATTAGTAACAAAGTTGCCTTTCATTTGTTGTATACTTAAATCAGAGTCACCTAGAATGGACACTTTTGTAGCTCCTAGAACTTTGAGCAATTTTAGGCCTAAGAGGAGAGCCTCATACTCTGCCATGTTGTTGGTACATATGAAATTTAGTCTGTAGGCATGGCCTTCTACATGATTATCATGTGTATTATGAATCCATATCACTGCCCCTACTCCTAACTTGTTAACAGAACCATCAAACTCTAAATACCATGTGATTTCTTGCTTGTGGTTTATATTAAGAGTTTCGGTTATTTTAGATTGGGCAAATTTGAATTTTTAATCTAGGGAGATTTTTCTTGTATGCTGGTTGCATTGGTTGTTTTGACAATTTCCTGGGTTTGGGTAACCGATTCCTCGTTTATGCATGTTTCTAGCTCTAAAGCTAAAGGCTTCTCATTAGCTGGAGGATTGATGTCATCATTAAAAAGACTAAATGAATTCATATCAGAATGGATTGAGTAAATTGGAAAATTTTGGGGCTTTTCCTCACTACTTACCACATACTTCATCAGTGTTTCCTTGTACAGTCTCTTTGGTTGGCCAAAGATAGAAATAGTGGCATAAGAGAGGTCAAGTTGAAGGGACCCTTGGAGTTTTTCTCCCCATGATCTTGATAGGAGCATGCCATATTTTGTTGGAATTTCAGCAACTATTACGTCCATCAGGATTGTCTTGTTGGGAAATTGGACTAAAGACATGCAAAGATCTTTGATTAAGCCTAAACACTTGACCTGCCTTGAGTCAAAGGAGTATAGATCTTTGTAGGGTCTTGTTATATCAAGGTTTAGTTTTTCCATTACAGCTTTGGGCATAAGGTTATGTGAGGCACCTAAGTCAAACACAGCATTATGCAAGATTTTGTCATGTATGTGAAAACTGACATAAAAGGGTGGAACAAATCCATATGTTGATTTTCCATTAACTTCTGGAGCAAACAGTAGCTCAGGGGTATCATCTAAAACATTTACATCATCCCTAACCTCTAGCATTTGAAGTGACCTTTGAATTTGTTGCCTATAAACATCATGCTTGGCAAGTTATGAGAGGGGTATGGATATCTTAAGTTTTCCAATCTCTGCTTCTAAGTTAAATGGTTTTTCCAATGGAATCTTTGAGTTGGCAGTAGCAGATTTCTCCTTTTCAAGAGTACTTTCTGTGTTTTCCTTTTGATTATCAGCGTTAAGGTGAATATCCCTTTGTGGTATTTCTGTTTTGGAAATATTTTTAGGAGTGCTATTCAAATTTTCTTTTGAGGAAGAAGGAGGCAGAGGCTAATCAATAAAAGGTTGTATGTTTGTTATGTCCTCTACAGTTACTTGGTGCGATTTTGGGACAGTTATATCAGCTGGTTCTGTTATGATAACCTTACCTTTAATCTTGTTGGGCTGTTTGCTTTCTTTTGTTTTGCTAGGTGCAGGGATATTAATGGTTCTTTTTCTCAACTTATATTTTTTGTGGACCTCATACAAAGCATAATCATAGCCTTGTTTAAAATCAAAAGACTCTCCAGACTTAGTCTGAAATTGCTTTACATCATGGTAGTCTTCGTCTTCTTGAGTTAGAAAGATTTGTTGCTCATTTTTAAAATCTATCAAGTTCATGTGAGTCTCTTCTATTGGCTCACTGGATGTGGATGCCTCTGTGTAGTTTTCTTGGAAAGGGGGTCTTATATCAGGGTCGGGGCTAGACCTACCAGAGTTTGTGTTCTGAATTTTCCTGAAATTTGGGTTCCTTATGGCGTTGGGCTGTTGTCCTTCCGATCATGATTTCCTCTCAACGCTTTCCACTCAATTTCCCAGCCTATGCATGCCACTGATAATAACATCTCATTTCTAGTCTAAGGCTGAGGGTTCTTCCTTAAAGGTGGTTCTTCTCTGAGTTCTAGCTCCGTTTCTTTTGGCAATTAGGTTTGCCTCCACACTAACAGCAACATTTTACATTTTTGCAAGGTTTTCAGGGGCTCTTTCCCTTAACTGATAAGCCATATCAGTATCAAAACCATCAGGGAATTGGTACAAAGAAAGATCAGGTGGAGGTCTTAAGTTCTGTGGTATTTCATTATAAACATTATTAAATCGTGCACAATAGTCCAAGACAGTCTCCTGAGGGCCTCTTTTGATGGTGTCATATTCAGATAATATGTGCAAGGGGTCTTTCTTTTTCTCCCATCTGTTGGTAAATGACTGGTATAAGGCTTCTGGGTATGCTATGGAATTGGCTGGGAGTGCTCTACATCAAGTCCTAACGTCGCCTGTTAAACTTTGAACAAAAATTTTCATTCTCACACTATCATCGTCAATCTCATAACTTTCAAAGTATTCCTACATTTTCTTTGTATGTTGAAGGGCCGTGTAGGCATTTGTGCGATCAAAATAAGTTATTTTAGTATGGTAATCCTGAGGCATAGCCCCAGGATTTGCAGGCAGCTGTAAAGGTGCATATCTGTTAGCCATATTAACAGGGATAAGTGGAACAACAGGGATGAGTGGAACAACTGGAACAACTGGGATAATAGGAGTAGTAGTGGTAGTATGTGCAGTGAATGAAGGTGTGGAAGAGGTGTTTGGAGAAGTAGATGATGAAAAAGGGGAAGTTGGGTTTGACTGAAATAAAACTTTGACAGGGGTTGGAACACAGCTTGGCTGAACTGTTTCAGGAATGGTATCAGTAAAATCTTCTTGCTGCTCTTGCTTCCTAAGGATCTTAGGTATTAAATTAGGATTTTCAAAAGTAGCTGGGGGATTTGGGTTTGGATTTGATCTTGTATAACGCGAATGATTTTCGGGAGCCAGCTTCTAGCTTGTTTTTTGGGATTTTTTTCTCACAATATAGGTTAAACAAAAACTTTTTAAAGGTCAGTTTCTTTCTCAGCGGAGCTTTGGACTCTATTTGTGAGATTATCTAAGGATGTTCCCCAGTGGAGTCGCCATTATGTTCACACTCTGTTTGTCCCTAAGCTCATGAAGGGATACGGCCGAGGTAACCAAAAACCAATCTTTGGATTACAGGTTCTAGCCCACCTGCAATCAGAAAGGGCTCTCTCTTAATGATTTAGTTTTGTTGATCATGATTTTAGGCTAGTTAATACACTCAAGGGGTTTTGTTTTTGTTTGGGTGGAAGGATGATGTTTTCAAGTAGAGAGGCAATGCATAGTGTGACAAGTTTCAAACCATTGGGCATGGAGTCATGGAGTAAGACTGCTGGTGCATTTTCTTGGTCACAAGCGGAAAGAGGGGCAAGGTAGCTGCTCATGAAACCATACTCAAGCTAAATCAAGATGGATTGCAGGCTAAGAAATGAGAGGCAACAAAGAATCTCTCAATCAGGTTAGCAGAGGGAAGATGAAAGAGCCCTATTTAGGAGCAGCTAAGAATTCCTAAATAACAGTCATTCATATGTGAATTAGAGCCAATATGAGCCATAAGGAATCCATATTTATGCCTAAATCAAGAGGAAAACATTAAGAAGCCACAAAAACCAAGCATAGAGTGCAGGTAAGCAAATTCTAAAACAGACTTTTTTTCTCCGACTTGAGCATATGTGAAATTGAAATAACAGAGGTAAGGAATACTTATTGTTTCATAGAACTGCACAAGATTTCCCTCATTCACTCTTTAGAGATATTAACAACACATCCAACAGTCCATTCTCCAAGATTTCAGCAATATTTGATTAAGTAAAACATATCAGATACAGAGCGAGTCTCTCTTGGAGTGCATTCACAAATCAACCAACCAACAACAACCCATAAATAATGAATTAGGGTTGTTTATATAGGGAAAATGTCCAAAAGTATTTATTACAGCCAACCTAAACAGGTCTGTGGGAAAAAAAGCTTTTTAAACCTAAACTTGTGCTGAAATTAAATGCAAGTAAATATCTATTGAGCTGCACTGGAGGCAGCCGGATCAAAATGAATTAATATGGTATCTTTGGTGGCTTGATGCACTACTTTTGCAATAACTATGCTTTGAGCTTTGTAGTGCCACCTTCATGTGTCTTCATACACTATTTTTGTAAAGTCTGGGCTTTAAATCACTTGAATTGCCTCCTTAGGCGGTTCTGCTGCTGCTGAGTGGCATTGGATTGTATTAAATCTGATATGACTCGGCTTTAATTGCCTTTAACTCTGTTCTAGTATTCATTGACTTTGTTTGGATGGTATTTAATGATCCTCTACTTTGATGTTAAGTTATCCACTGATATTGATGACTCATACACTTTGCCGCAACATTGATACTGTCCGACATGCAATTTGGCTTCATTTCTGCTTCTTTCGGGCAAAAACAGCTGCTAGAAACCTGTGCTGTATTGAGGCTTTCCATTTTGATCATTTTTTCTTAGGGATGCGTGATTAGTGCTAAGCGCTAATCGCGCATCGCAAAATGCCTCAGATTTTGAATCCGGGCTTCCGTTGCAGCAAATTCGCGCTTTCGCGCCCTTTTTGGTGATGATGTCAGCATGACGTCATCGGTGGGTCCCAATACAGCGGTGACATCAGCGGGCTGACGTGGCAGTATGACAGGGTGATGATGTGGTAATATGGTGGTAGTGACGTGGCATAGGACACGGTGGCAGGAGGCCGACGTAGGCTGATGACATGGTGAAGACGTGGCAGTGTGACTTGGCATTGATGTCACACAAGGGACGGCGGTTTCTTGTTTGTGGCGCACTACTTTTGTGCTGAGGCAGTTTCGGAGGAGGGGGCTCCGCCATAGCTGGGAGGGCGACGCGTGGCAGGAGTACGATGGCAAAATCGCCCATCTCCCGGGTGCTAACTTCCTACGGATTGGGGCGTCAAAAGGTCCGCCCATCGTAGATCTTGGGCTCTAGGCATCATATGGTCGGCAGGATAGATAAGGTGGCGGGAGGTTTATGTGCGGGGGACCGTGCGAATATTCAAATAATTATATTATGCCGCAGGGGGGTTTATACTTTGGTTTTGTGGGTTTTTACAGGGTTTGCGCGCCGGGGGTAAACTTTAATCAAAATATTTTAAACATAAACCCAAAAATGTGAGCGCGCATGGTAAAATAATGAAATGTTATGGGTAAAGGGGTGGGTATGGGGTTATTTAACTTAACCGAATGTTAAGTTAATCCCAGGGTTAGGATGCGGAAGGCTAATGGTAGCTCAAGTGGACTATCATTTCCCAAACTGATATTTTAGGGCTATAGTTCCAGGGGATGGGAATATGTACATAGGGGGGTTATTAACATAGTTTTAGTAGGGGAAGGGTAGATAGATAGGGAGCTACATAGTAAAATTAGTAGTTAATATGACAAGTGATAAGAAAGTGCTAAGTACGTGAATCTTAGGCTATTAGGGGGAAATGATTCATAAAGGAAGTATGAACATTCCTTCAGTAAAGCAGATCTTTATCAAGGCAAATGATATGGAAAATGAAGAAACTAAGAGGTATCAAGCAGATCTTGACCTCTTCAGGGAAGTTAGTGAGTGATTTAGGGAATAAGGGAGAATGGGGAGTTAGACATGCCTCGCTTGAAGTCCTTCAAATGGAAAACTGCCTCCAACTTGTGACCCAAATAGATATAACACTTGAAAACATGCAATGGATCACATAGCTTGAGTTCTGCAACCACAAAACTACTTACCCAACCTATTTACCTAGTATTTTTTCTTCTTTTGGTTTGGGTGCACTTGAACTAGCAAACCCAGCTTTCAACTTTTCTTTTACTGTCCTCCTATCTACATCTACACTTATTTCGTCCAGGGGCTCAGATTAGGCTGCTGAGCACCCTTGCTTCTCTACCTATCTAGGAATCTGCCAAGATTAAGCTATTTGGACAGATAATGATTCTCTATATTCTACAATAGGAAATTGAAACCTAGGGAGAACAAGATTAAGCTGTTTGGACCTCCCTTTAACTGAACATTCTTCAAAAATGGAACAACCCATCAAAATTGGAATACAGTAGTGGCATTCAGTCTAGCACACTCTCATGGCATCCTTTTGGCCTCTGTTAGAAAATATGGAACATTGCAGCATGCAAAGTATGACATATTTGGCATGTAAAAATGTCAATCATGAAAGATGAGTAACCTGCTGCAGCAAGAAGCTAACATAAGATATATTTAAAAAGATCAAAACTTACCACAAGTACAATATGCTATTGGATATGGGACAACCTAACTTCTCTATGTTTTAGCCACTCATAATTAGTGATACATTACAACATTATATTATTTAAATTTAGTTTTTAAATACAAAAATAGATTTACTTTTGTTAATTAAAAGGGATTATGAAAACTATACATGAGACTTAAAAATCTAATTTTAGGAAAACCTGAAATTCCAACAAATACTTATAAAATTAATTAACTTACTTTATTATTCTAAATGTTTTTAAGTTTTGTTTTTTTCTCAAATCCTACAATACATTTTTAGCGAAATAAATTAACATTATATATTATAAAAAATATATAATAATTAATTATAAATTGATTTAGCAAAGGAAGCTAATTAAATGTATTTTTTAGTTTTCTAACTAATGATTTGTTTATAATTAAATGATTTATTCATTATATAAATTTGCAAAAAAATAAAATAATATATGACATAATGTAATGATTTTCAACAAACTATTATACTAAGTGTTATTATAATTTATTAACACATGTTGAGTTCTTATCATTAGAATCTTCTAAAATTTTGTATTTTTTTAAAATTTAATTAGGGATTAATTTATATTTTATAAATATTAAATAATTAAATTTAATATATATATATATATATTATGATAGAGGGTGACAAATCATGGGAATATCTAATTTCGTAACAAAGGGTATTGCTAACCAAAATGGTGGGTCAATATTCCACCCATTTGGTAGCTTGCTCAACCTAACATTAATTCACATAGGTTCATGGTTTTATTCACAATATTAACTATCTAGAAACAAAATTCAATGATCTCTCCCTCTATGAATTATCATATTGCATACCACATACTCCAAGTCCTTGCTCTCATGGCGAGGAATAGAAAACTTGTCTAGGAAGTTGGAAACTTTAAGAGGGTTTTGGTAAAAACATTTTATGACTTGGCATTGCTACTCTTCCATTACTTGGTGTTCCTAGATTTTTTTCATTGTGGTTTAATAGGTGTTGAGAAATCAAGCCTTGTCCTAGATGGTTACAAAACTAGTCTTTTCTTGTCTACGTTTTTCTACTATGGTTCATCGATACTGTGACAATTTTTTAATTGTTCTCTTAGTCCTAGTTCCTCCATGAGTTCTAGTTTTGAAATTTTTATTTTTGTAACGCCCTCCTCCCACATCTACCAAAGTAACTAGCTAACTAGGGTAAATCTGCAACGACAGGCCACTTTGATATGATTCAGCCACCTAAGTCAAATTAAGAAAGTGGAACCAATGGAAACACACCATACAAACCTTCAACATCAGCATTAGGACCGTCAGGAACTGACCCTACTTTTATGTTAATCATCCCTTAGGTGCCACTAAGATTTTAGACAACTTGAACCCCGGACGCTCTCTTGCTATAGGCCTGCCAACATCTAGGAGCATTCAAGAGGCTCTAGATGCCCTCATGACATGGCATGCTAGTGTCCAGAGACTATTTTCTCAATGTTATACGAGCATCCACGGGATTCGAGCCACTTTTCCAAGCCCAAAACGAAGGTCACTACTGAAAGCTGAATAACACCTTAAGAACATAAAGATAACAAGGAGGAAATGAGGAAAAACCAAATACTTGAAAAAGCCCTTGGCTAGACCCCTACTAGCCATGACAAATATTTCGTCAAACATATCACGAATATGTAATCTGCAAGGTAAATAACAAATCTAAGCATAAGTGTCTCATACTTAGCTTGGAATAGCTAAGAATCATTAATGCCTCAACAAATTAGCTTCCATTTCATCCATTAGGTCATATACATTGTTCATCCATTTACAAGTAAAAACATGATGAGATCCATACATATCTATTGTCATAAAAGATATACATAGCTAACATAATAGAAACATAATACCAAATAAATTGCAACCATATAATCCACAGATAAACCAGCATAATACTCATAGAAATGCAAGGATATATAACCTCATATTGATGATGCAAAATCCAGACCTAGGATGAGACTTTCACGTTCCACCCGATCGTAGAATAACTGAGCCAAATATCTCTTCATCCATTCACCCTTGTGCCATATTCCAAGCATGAATGTGAGATCTCACAGAATACGTCAATTCAAAACCATCTAGGGGTTCTAAAGGCCAACCACCTGAACCCATCAAACTATGATTACACCATATGTTCAAACATCACAAAATCATCATCATATTGGTCTCTACCTAAGCCTTCCAGGGCTTCAAAGTATATTTTCACTGAATTATGCTAAAATGATAGGTGGTTTGAGTATTAGAAATAATTCCAAACAATAATTAGTGCCAAAATACAAAATATTTTTTAGATGGTTGAACAAATGCTTTACAAGACCGAGGGTGTGTAATCCTTCACTGTAGATAAATGTGCATATTATATATGAGCTAGTATAAAATATTATAATTGATGTAGTATCCAACAACCTCCATATATGCACAACTTCCATATATGCACATATACAAAAGTTGTGCAGAATTTAAGCCTCTGTATAGGAGTAGTTTTTGTATATCCGCAACTAGATTTGTGCATATATGGAAAATGTACAGATACAATGGCTAAAGTTGCACATAAATTATATATATGTGCATCTTTAATATATTCACAACTTCTACATATATGCATGTGTTGTATATGTACGACTTCCATATATGCATATATATGGAAACTACGCATACATAGAAGTTATGCACAATTTCAACCTCAAATTCTATATATGCGCATAACTTCCGTATATTCCCAACTTTCATATATGCACATATACGAAAGATATCGGCATATACGAAAAACATGTGATACAGAAGATATGCATATATGAAAGTTATGTGTACAATAGAAGCTATGTAGAACATTAAGATTTTTATAGGTGCAACTTTCGTATATGCACATCTTCTATATATGTACATATCTTCCATATATATGAAAATAGATATGCACATTTACAAAAATTATGCATCTACAATGGTTGAAATCACACATAAACTATGTATATGCACATATTCCATACATGCACAAATTCTGTTTGTGCACAACTTCCATATATGTGCATATATGGAAGCTACACATATATAGAAGTTGTGTGCAATTTCAACCTCTGTATATACATATCCTCCTTATATGCACAACTTCCATATAAGTGCATATCTTATGTATATGTGCAACATCCGTATATGAACATATATGAAATTTGTGCATATATGAAAGATATGTTCATCTACGAAGGTTGCACATATATGGAAGATATGTGATACAGACAATGTCCATATATAGAAATTATGCGACTTTTGTATATACACATATTTTGTATATACACGTCTTTCGTATATGCGCATATCTCTTGTATATGTGCATACCTTCCATATATGCACATATTATTATTTATTAAGTCTATCTAAGACTTAATAAATAATAAATATGTGCATATATGATGGTTATGCATCACACATGATTGTATTAAACTCATTAAATCTGCTCCTCATTTTATCTTCCACAGTTAAACAAATTTTAGTTGCAAAGTGAAGTTCTCTTTTGAGGCTAGGAGTGCAAAAGTGCACTCTCAAGCCATAGGTATGAATGTGAGTTGGAGAAGGTTTTACGTATCCATAGAGTAAATATATAAATTTGATATAAATTTGTGTTTAATAATGACTTTGAAGTATGATTTAGGTATGAATGTGAGTTGAATAAGATTTTAAGTATCGAGAGAGTAAACGTATAAATTTTAATGTGAATAAGTAAATTTAGTAACAAAAGAAAGGGAAAATTTACAAATATATATCTATAATTAGTCTTAATGGACTTCTACATTCCACCCAATCGTAGAATCATTGAGCCAAATCCCACTTCAGCCATTCAACGCCTTGCCGTATTCCAAGCATGAATGTGGGATCTCATAGAACATATCAATCCAAAAGCATCCAAGAGTTATAGATGCCAACCACCTCAACATGTCAAACAGTGATCCCACCTCATGTTGACACATCAAAAAACCGTCATCATATTGGTCTCTAACGAAGCATTCTAGGGATTCAAAGTGTTTTTTCACTGAATTATGCTAAAATGATAAGTGGTTTGAGTATTAGAAAGAATTCCAAACAAGAATTAGTCCGAAAATACACCATCCTTTTGGGATGGCTCAACAAATTCATTACAATAGCAAGTGTGTGTGATCCTTCATTATAGATAAATGCACATATCATACATGAGGTAGTAAATAATATTATTATTGATGCAGTACACAACAACCTCCATATATGCACAACTTCTATATATGCACATATATAGAAGTTGTGCATATATGGAGGTTTTCGTATATGAATATTATGGAAGTTGTGCATTGTTTTCGTACATGCGCAACTTTTATGTATGTGCATATACATAATCTACACATATACAGAAGATATGCACATATAAAGAAGTTGTGCATGATTTAAGCCTCTGTATAGGAGTAGGTTTTGTATATGTGCAAACAGATTTGTGCATATATGGAAAATGCACACATACAGTGGCTAATTTTGCACATAAATTATGTATATGTTCATCTTCAATATACGCACAACTTCTGCATATGTGCATCTATCGTATATGTACAACATCCATATATGCACATATATGGAAAATACACATATATTGAAGTTATGAACAACTTTAACCTCAACTTCCATATATGTGCATATCTTTTGTATATTCGTAACTTTCATATATGTACATATAAGAAAGATATCCATATATACGGAAAATATGTGATACAAAAGATGTGCATGTATGAAAGATATGTGCATATAAGAAAGTTATGTGTATATCTGGAAGCTATGCAGAACATTAGCCTTTTTATAGGCGCAACTTTCATATATGAACATCTTTTATATATCCACATATGTTTTGTATATGTGAAAACAGATATGCACATTTACAAAAATTATGCATATTCATAAATTACGCATATACAACGGCTAAAATCGTACATAAATTATATATGCACATATTCCATACATGCATAATTTTCGTTTCTATGAAACTTCCATGTAAGTGCATATCTTATGTATATGTGAAACATCTGTATATGAACATATATGAAATTTGTGCATAAATGAAATATATGTTCATATACGAAAGTTGCACATATATGGAAGACATGTGATACAAAATATGTCAATATATAGAAATTGTGCACCTTTCATATATGCACATATTTCATATATACGCATGGCTTTTGTATATGTGCATATCTCTCATATATGTGCATACCTTCCATATATACACATATCTAGAAGTTGTGTATATACAATAGATGCACATATATAAAAGATATGCGCTTATACAAAAGTTACGCATATGAATATGACATGCACATATACAGAAGTTGTGCAAATACGAAACTTAGATATTGTCGTATATGCACATTACAGAAGTTGCACATATATTCTTTATATGTTCAACTATTCTATATGTCCATGTACGGAAGATATTCACATATACGGAAGATATGCGCATATAAAGAAGATATGCACATCTTCCGTAAATGCATAACTTATATATGTGCAATTACCGTATATGTAAAACTTACATATGTACGTATCTTCTGTATATGTACATATATTCCTCATACACACAACTTTTGTATATGTGCATGTTGTCGCTGTTACAACACCCTCCAAAATTTCGCTACCCTCAAGTTTTTGAGCCCACTTAACTTTTGTATCAAGTGTCGCCTTGTTTTTCATGTGTGATGTCAAGTTATTTTATGTGTTTCAAGTGTTCTTCATCATTTTTAAAATTTGTCACATTGATTAGAACCTCTTTAATTCAATTAATGGTCATGACACCTTCGTTTGTTGCAAACCGACAATTTTGGTTGTAATCACACATACTTTGTTCATTATACTTGGGGAGTGTATGTAAACTAGTGTTTTGATCTCTATTTATCATTGTTTGAGTCTATATAAGATGTATTAATGATGTTTATGTGTCACACATGATTGTATTTCTAAACTCATTAATTGCACTCCTTATTTTATCTTCCACAATTGAACAACTTTTGGTTGCAAAGTGAAGTTCACTTTGAGGCTAAGAGTGCAAAAGCACACTCTCAAGCCATATGTATGAATGTCAGTCGGATAAGGTTTTACATATCCATAGAGTAAATATATAAATTTGTGTTTAATAATGACTTCAAAGTATGATTTAGGTATGAATGTGAGTTGAACAATATTTCAAGCATAGAGAGAGTAAATGTATAAATTTTAATGTGAATAAGTAAATTTAGTAACAAAAGAAAGCAAAAATTTACAAGTATATATACATAGTCAATCTTAATGGACTTCCACTTTCCACCCAACCAAAGAATGGATGAGCCAAATCTCTCTTCAGCCATTCACCCCAATGCCATATTCCAAGAATGAATGTGGGATCTCATATTTGACAACAATACAAAACCATATAGGGGTTCTAGAGGCCAATCACCTCAATCCATCAAACAGTGATTCCACCTCATGGTCAGACATCACAAAACCATCATCATATTGGTCTCTACCTAAGCCTTCCAGGGCTTCAAAGCATTTTTCACTGAATTATGCTAAAATGATAGGTGTTTTGAGTATTAGAAAGAATTTCAATCAAGAACTAGTCCCAAAATACACCATCTTTTTGGGTTGGCTCAACAAATGCTTTATAGGAGCAAGGGTCTCTCATCCTTCACTGTAGATAAATTCACATAGTATATATGAAGTAGTATTTAATATTATAATGTATGTAGTATACGAGAACCTCCATACACGCACAACTTCCATATATGCACATATATAGAAGTTGTGCATATATGGAGGTTGTCATATATGCATATCATGGAAGTTGTGTAGAATTTAAGCCTCTGTATAGAAGTATCTTTTGTATATGTGCATATATGGAAAATGCCCACATATAGTGGCTAAAGTTGCACATAACTTACGTATATCTGCATCTTCAATACATGCACAAGTTTTGCATATGTGCATCTATAGTATATGTAGAACTTCCATATATTCATGTATATGGAAATTATGCATATATAGAAGTTATACACAACTTCAACTTCAACTTCCATATATGCGCATATCTTTTGTATATTTGTAACTTTCATATATGCACACATACAAAATATATGTGCATATACAGAAAATATGTGATACAGAAAATGTGCGTATATGAAAGCTATGTGTATATACAGAAGCTATGTGAAACATTAGCCTTTTTAGAGGCACAACTGTTGTATATGCATTCATCTACTGGTAAGATATGTGCATTTGTTGTGCCATCCCAAAACTATGGTGTATTTTGGGACTAATTCTTGTTTGGAATTATTTCTAATACTCAAACCACCTATCATTTTAGCATAATTCAATGAAAAAAATGCTTTGAAGCCCTGGAAGGCTTGGGTAGAGAGCAATATGATGATGGTTTTTTGATGTCTAACTGTGAGGTGGAATCACTATTTGATGGGATGAGGTGGTTGGTCTCTAGAACCCATGGATGATTTTGGAATTGACATGTTCCATGAGATCCCACATTCATGCTTGGAATATGGAATGGGGATGAATGGTTGAAGAGAGATATGGCTCAGCCATTCTACAACTGGGTGGAACGTGGAAGTCCATTAAGTCTTATTATAGATATATACATGTAATTTTTCACTTTTCTGTTGTTACTAAATTTACTTATTCACATTAAAATTTATATGTTTACTCTCTCGATACTTCAAACGTGATTCAACTCACATTCATACCATGTTGGCATTATGAGCCAAGTTTTCTCCTTTATGGCAAATCACACAGATGACAGATCATTGTGCAGCAGGTCAGCAGCAAGGATTTGATGATTATACTACAAGAATGAAGATAAAATATATATATGCATGTTCACTTTGACGAAGCCGCGTATACACGCAGGTTGGACATTCCCAAGGCACGTATGCATATACACGCACTTTCATTCAAGGAAAAGCGCGTATATGTTAGAGAACTTACTTTTGGTCTATGGTAGTTAGTCCTTGGTATTTGAACCTATGATTTTGGACCATAGTATCTCATCAAATGTGTTGATCCCTAGTATTGGGTCCATGGTATTGATTTGTTATCGTTTTGGACCATGGTATTGTGAGAGGCCTAAGACTATAAAAGGAGAAGAAGATCATTAGGAAAGTGGAGGAAAAATACTTGAATATCTGATGTAGTATGAGATCCAGTATGCAAGATATGGGTTATGATGCATTGCTTGACTTGAGCTAAGGAGGGATCTCACCGGTTGATGGAGAACAAGATCTAAGGATAGATCGGGATCAAATGGTTTGAAATGAACTATCTCTACATGGTTGATTATGCTTGTTCTAGATCTGTATACTGACGCATGTAATGTTCTAAACTAGGTATAACTTATGCTTGAAATAGCTACAAGTCATGATTGAATATGTATAGATCTGTACACGGGTTGGCTTTGGTAAAAGCATGTATGTACGCGTGTTTGGTTAGTCCAAGTAGCGTATACCATTTAAGCTATGATTTTTGATGGTATAGTTGGTTCTGAATATTGCTGCAGAGTTCAGTGTTCTGCTCAGTGTTCTGGTCACTGCTTTTTGTTGACAGGGTTTCAATGTTTCAGTATTAGGTGTTTCAGAGATTGATGTTGCTAGTGTTTGTGTGCTTCAATGGTATTAATGGGTCGAGTATGGAAATTGGATGAAACATGGTCTTCAGATTTTAGAGTTGTGCTTCAGTGTATCCAGTGTAAAAATTGATGAAACGTGGTACTTGGAGGAAGAAAGAGAAGGTTGTAGCCTTCGGTAGGTCGGCAACTACATACTAGTACATCAACTAGTACAAGAGCCAAGGGGGTGGTAGCTCCCTTCTAGTAGAAGCTGGAAAACAAGTAAAGGTAGGAGCATTTCAGCAGGTAACAACCTCCGTAGTAGTAAATGGATCAGCTAGTACAAGAACAAAGGGGGTTATAGCTCCGTTCCAGGAGAGTCTGGAGAATGAGAGAAGGTTGTAGCCTTCTGCAGGTAGAAGCCTGTGTATTGGTACAAGTCTGCACCAGTACAGAACTATTGTAAAAAGAATTTCTTATGAAAGAAGATTGAGACGACTTACAGTAGGTGGTTTTCACCCACATTGGGTTTCCACCTTATATCATGGTGTTCATGTGTGCTTCTTATGTGTGATGATATGTTCTGTTTTACTGCTTCTGTCTATTGTTCATATGGTTAATGAAGTTCTGATGCATTATCTAAAGATTAACATATAATGGATTAACTGAATCATAAGTATTCTGGATATACGCTAGTTGCATTAGACACAGTCACGTATACACGCGGGTTCACCTAACAGAAGTAGCATATATGTATCTAAGCATGGAAAAGAAAAAGTTTTACTGATTTGATAATACTGATTCACCCCCCTCTCAGTATTATTTCCAATAATTGGTATCAGAGCAGGTCCTTTGGTAGAAGCTTGATCGCTTGAAGGAGATCCGTGGAACAATGGGAAATAAGCTTAAGACGAAAGCGCCTAAGTAGAAGAAGACATCTCAGAAGAACTATGACAATGGGAGAATCGATTGGGGATTATGCAAAAGCACTTCAAAATCAGATTCAGAATCATTTCAGAATGAAGATGAACTATCAGGTATGAATTTGTTATCCTCTGATGTTCCAGCTATCTATCCATTTGGAAAAGATGAAAGTGATAGCGAAACAATTGAATTTTCTCTTATGGGTGAACAAGAAAGATATTAAATAGAGGCAGAATTTAAAAGGCTTACAAACAAAATTAGAGATCAACAAGATCTATTGAACAAAAGGGAATGTGCTTTCAAAGAAGTAGCTACCAGAGTAAAGGCTCAACAAGAGGAAGGAAACAAGGTAAGGAAGTTATTCAAGGACAAATATCCAAAGTTGCAGGATGAAGTAACATCACTAAGAAATCAAGTCAATGAAAGAAGCATAACCATCAATAAACTCAGAGATAGATCGAGTTACTATGAAAGTCTTGAAGCCACGACCCGCTCGCTAAAAGAAGATCTTGACTAATCAAAGAAGCAGAATAAAGAAATACTCCATGCTCATGAAAATGAAGTTCTTGAACTAAGACGTCAGTTGGAAGAAGAAAGAAATGCTGAAGAAAACGTGAAAAAATAGTATCTTGAAAAGGAAGAGCAACATCAAGTTGAGGTAAATATTCTAAAAGATAAATTAGAAGAAAAAGATAAACTCTTATGATTTCAAGATAGTACTAAAATCTTGGATGATATTCTTAGTAGTCAAAGATCTCCTGCTATCAAAACTGGTCTTGGTTTTCATGAATCTATTGAAGGTGAATCTAGTTCAGAAAATAAGACAAGGAACTCTAATGCAATGCTCAACAAGGAGATGAAAGGTCATCCCCATCAACAACCAAGGAAAGAAATTCTTCAAAGAAAATCCTTTACTCCTCCAATGAATAATGTTGAATGTTATGTATGTCATAATCTTGGACATGTTGCAGCCAAATGCAGAAGAAGAATGGTTCAAGACCATCACACAGAAATATCATCACAGTCCAGGTACTCTAAGGGATATTGTTTCTCTTGCAATATGTTTGGTCACAAATTTGTTAATTGCTACAGAAGGAATATGAAACAGGTAAGATGTTATGCCTGTAACAAGCTTGGACATATAGCAAAGAAATACAAGATCAAAGTATGGGCACCATATCAAAAGGAGAAAATGTCATCATCACACTTGAAGATATGGAAGAAGAAGGAAGTTCAGTTAGAAAGATGTGGCACCGCACAATTTACTCAAATGCAATACAACACAGACATAACAGACTCAGGGGGAGCTGAAAGTGTACAACTTCAGTGTCCTAAATCTCATACGCAAGTTTCATACAGGGCAGTCACGTATATACGCGAGTTAGACACTGCAAAGTCATGTATATGTCAGTCTGAGGAAAAGCAATGGGGACAGGCTCCGAAAAAGGGTCTGATATGATTCAGTCCATTATTTGCTCTATCGGTTAATAGTTACAGTCTGCTGAGGATGTGTGGAAATGTCTTGATACTTGTAAGATTTTTAGAAGTGTTTTGATCCTAACTTGATGATGATGATGTCTTGATGCTTATTCCTGATATATGCATGATCAGATCTAACAATAAACAGATGGAACAGGTTGAGGGGGAGCATATGCGTTTAATAATGCATTGTTGGCATTATGGTTAGTAATCCTTGGTGATGATGCTTATATGGCTAAATGATATATCTTGCTATGATATGGTTAGGAGTTATCCATGACAAAATTTCATATGATTCTTGGGGTTACATAGTTGATGTTCAGATCATTTTTGTGGATTGATCCTTAGATAGTGCATATATGATGCTTACATGGTGACCTTCATAAGGATAAAGAGAAGTACAAAGCTTGAATACACAAATTCATTATTTAGTGATGAGTCACTCATATGTTGCTGTCGTCATATGCATAAAGATCATATAATACAGTTATGATGCAGGATTCCTATAGTTCTTGGTGCTCATGTGGACGAGGATTGTTGATGTTGATGATATAAATAAGTCTTGACAAATGATCTTGAGCTGCCGGATACATGAATGATTACTAAAAATTACATTATTGGAGACATGATGATGATGAGTTCCTACCTATATGTTGATAGGTCGATACTTACATATGTTGATGGATGCAGATGTTCCCAAAGAAATGCTACTTCGATCATGCAGATCTTGATGATGAGATGACTATGAAATTATACACATATGATATAATGTGAATGATTTTATGATGATGTTCAAAAGGATGAGTTGATATCTATATGCAGACATACCTTGTTACAGGACATTTACAGGCTGTTGATCTAGAAAAAGTAGTGTATGCATGTTGCCTAAGGATTATCCGTGTACATACGCTGGTTGGCGCAGAGACAGTCGCGTATTTGGAGGCTTGATGGATATCAAAAGGGACAGGCTCTGGTTGAAATTTTTCTGATATGGGTCTGAAAGAGACCATCTGGCACTGGTTCAGGGGGAGTAGATAAACTTCTAATGATGCATTGTTGGCATTATCTTAGAATCTTTTGGTTCTTGTTCACAGCCGTTGTTGGTTTTAGGTGGAACAATTGCAGAGGGAGAACAAAAGGAAATCATGATTGCTGATCTGAATGGTGATTGAGAGATGCTACTGCTATCAATTATTGATGACTTTCATAGGTATTGCTCTAGATATTTCATCTCTTTGTCATGTATCTCTTTTATGGTGTTAAGGTCATGTAACGGCCTATTTTCGTTTCCCCACTATGCCTAGGATGAATGATGTAATATACTTGTTTATCATAAGTAAACTTCTGGTGTAAGCCCACTTGGTTGAGTGGATGAGTCAATATTTGTATATCCTCACTTGGTTGAGAGATGGATGTGTGTATGAGTCTTTGATGATAGGAAGGTCATTTATGATAGAGTCATGTTCTTCTTGTAGAACATCTTTTTGCAGATCTTGCTTACAGTCAGGGGGAGCATGAATGACACACTTCAGCATGTACTTAGAGGGAGCATGGTCATATTGGTACACCCTGGCATATACAAAGGGGGATCTCACTCAGAGATTTCAGCAGGTACTCAGGGGGAGTATGGACAACGAAATGTTTATCAAAGAAAGAGAATATCTTGGTCTGCCCATTGCCCTTGATGTCAAAGGGGGAGAGTGATTTGGTGTTGTTGCCATTAAGTACAAAGGGGGAGATTCTTGGCATTATGATGCATGTGTTGTACTTGATGGCAACCCGCTCATAGAAGAACATCTCACTTAGTTATAACTAGATGAATCCTCAGAAGAGATATCAGATGTGACTGAATACATGGGATGTAGGACAACTCAAAGGAATCAGACGATAGTTCTAAGTATGACAAGTTAGCTTTGCCATCAAGTCCAAAGGGGGAGATTGTTGGCATTATGAGACAAGTGTTGTCCTTGATGGAAAATCACACAGATGACAGATCATAGTGCAGCAGGTCAACAGCAAGGATTTGATGATTAGACTACAAGAATGAAGAGAAAATATATATACGCATGTTCACTTTGACAAAGCCGCATATACACGCGGATTGGACGTTCCCAAGGCGCGTATGCGTATACACGCACTTTCATGCAAGGAAAAGTGCGTATATGTTGGAGAACTTACTTTTGGTCTGTGGAAGTTAATCTTTGGTATTTGAACCTATGATTTTGGACCATAGTATCTCGTCAAATGTGTTGATCCCTAGTATTAGGTCCATGGTATTGATTTTTGATGGTTTTGGACCATCGTGTTGTGAGAGGCCTAAGGCTATAAAAGGAGAAGAAGATCATTAGGCAAGTGGAGGAAAAATACTTGAATATTTGATGTAGTATGAGATCCAGTATGCAGGATATGGGTTATGATGCATTGCTTGATTTGAGCTAAGGAGGGATCTCAACAGTTGATGGAGAACAAGATCTAAGGATAGATCAAGATCAAATGGTTTGAAATGAACTATCTATACGTGGTTGATTATGCTTGTTCTAGATCTGTATACCGACGCATGTAATTTTCTGACCTGGGTATAACCTATGTTTGAAATAGCTGCAAGTCATGATTGAATATGTATAGATCTGTACACGGGTTGGCTTTGGTAAAAGCGTGTATGTATGCGTGTTTGGTTCGTCCAAGTAGCGTATACCATTTAAGCTATGATTTTTGATGGTATAGTTGGTTCTGAATATTGCTGCAGAGTTCAGTGTTCTGCTCTGTGTTCTGGTGACTTCTTTTTGTTGATAGGGTTTCAATGTTTCAGTATTAGGTGTTTTAGAGATTGATGTTGCTAGTGTTTGTGTGCTTCAATGATATTGATGGGTCGAGTATGAAAATTGGATGAAACATGGCCTTTAGATTTTAGAGTTGTGCTTTAGTGTATCCAATGTAAAAATTGATGAAACGTGGTACCTGGAGGAAGAAAGAGAAGGTTGTAGCCTTTGGTAGGTCGGAACTTACGTACTAGTACATTAGCTAGTACAAGAGCCAAGGGGGTGGTAGCTCCCTTCTAGTAGTAGCTGGAAAACAAGTAAACGTTGGAGCATTTCAGCATGTAGCAGCCTGTGTACTAGTAAATGGATCGGCTAGTACAAGAGAAAAAGGGGTTGTAGCTCCCTTCCAGGAGAGTCTGGAGAACGAGAGAAGGTTGTAGCCTTCTGCAGGTAGAAGCCTGTGCACCGGTCTAAGTCTGCACCAGTACAAAACTATTGTAAAAAAAATTTCTTATTAAAGAAGATTAAGACGACTTGCAGCAGGTGGTTTTCACCCACATTGGGTTTCCACCTTATATCATGGTGTTCATGTGTGCTTCTTGTGTGTGATGATCTGTTCCATTTTACCGCTTCTGTCTACTATTCATATGGTCAATGGAGTTCTGATACATTATCTAAAGATTAACATATAATGGATTAACTAAATCATAAGTATTTTGGATATACGCTAGTTGCATTAGACACAGTCGCATATACACGCGGGTTCACCTAATTGAAGTAGCATATATGTATCTAAGCATGGAAAAGAAAAATTTTTACTGATTTGATAATACTGATTCACCCCCCCTCTCAGTATTATTTCCAACATACCAATGGCTTGAGAGTGTGCTTTTTCACTCCTAGCCTGAAAGGGAACTTCAGTTTACAACTAAAATTTGTTCAAGTGTGCAAGATATAACAAGGAGCGGATTTAATGAGTTTAGAAATACAATCATGTGTGATGCGTAAACATCATTAATACATTTCAGATAGACTTAAACAATGATAAATATAGACCAAAACACTAGTTTACATACATTCCCCAAGTACAACGAACAAAGTATGTGCGACTGTAACCAAAATTGTTGGTTTGCAAAAAACGAAGGTGTGATTACCATGAAATGCTTTAAAGGGGTTCTAATCAATGTGACGAAACTTATAAATGATGAAGAGCATTTTAAACACATAAAATAACTTGACATGACACACGACGAATAAGGCGACACTTGATACAAAATTTTAGTAGGCTCCAAAACTTGAATGTAGTGAAATTTTGAAGGCTATTGTAACAATGACAACATGCACATATACAAAAGTTGTGTGTATAAGGAATATATGTGCATATAAAAAATATATATGCATATACGGAATATATCCAAGTATATATATGTTCTACATATACAGTAGAAGAACATACGCAAGTTATGCGAATACAGAAGATGTGCATATCCTCTGAATATGTGCATATTTTATGTATATGTGCATATCTTCCGTATATGCACATATACAAAATTTATGTGCAATTTCTGTAATATGCATATATGGAAATCTCTAACTTTCGTATATGTACGACTTATATATATGCCCATATCTTTTGGATATCTGTAACTTCTATATATGCACATATCTTTTCTATATTAACATCTACTATACATGTGCATCTATTGTATATACACAAATTCGATATATGTGCATATATGGAAGGTATGCACATATACGAGAGATATGCGCATATACAGAAGACACTCGTATATACGAAATATATGCATATACGAAAGTCACATAATTTCTATATATGGACATCTTTTGTACCACATATCTTCCATATATGTGCAACCTTCATATATGAACATATCTTTCATATATTCACAAATTTTTTATATGTTCATATACAGATGTTGCACATATACATAAGATATGTGCTTATATGGAAGTTGTGCATATATGGAGGATATGTATATATAGACGTTGAAATTGTGCACAACTTCTGTTTATTGGTAGCTTCCTTATATTCATATATATGGAAGTTGCACATAAACAAAAATTATGCATGTATGGAATATGTGCATATACATAATTTATGCGTGATTTTAGTGATTGTATATGTGAAATTTATGTATATGCATAATTTTTGTAAATGCGCATATATGTTTTCACATATACGGAAGATATGTCCATATACAGAAGATGTTCACATACTAAAGTTGAACCTATTAAAAGGCTAAAGTTCTACATAGCTTCAATACATACATATAACTTTCATATATGTGCATATCTTTCATATATGCACAACTTTTGTATCACATATTGTCTGTATATGCACATATTCTTTGTATATGTTCATATATGAAAATTGTGAATATAAAGAAGATATGCGCATATATGGAACTTGAGGTTGAAGTTGTGCATAACTTCTATATATCCATAGTTTCCATATATATGCATATATGGAAGTTATACATATTAGATAGATGCACATATGCAGAAGTTGTCTATATATTGAAGATGCATAGACACATAATTTATGTGTAACTTTAGCCATTGTATGTGTGCATTTTACATATATGCGCAAATCCGTTTGCACATATACAAAGCTACTACTATAGAAAGGCTTAAATTATACACAACATTTGTATATGCGCATATCCTTTGTATATGTGGAACTTATGTATATGGAAATACACAAAAGCTGCACATATATAGAAGCAATGCACAAATTATATAACATGCATATACGAAAAAGTCCATATATCCACAACTTCTTCATATGTGCATATATCGAAGTTGGGCATATATAGAGGCTGCCGTATACTACATCCATTATAATATTATATAATACCTCATACATAATATGTGCATTTATCTACAATGCAGGATCACACACACTTGGTCTTGTAAAGAATTTGTTGAGCCATCCCAAAAAGATGGTTTATTTTGGGAAAAATTCTTGTTTGGAATTCTTTCTCATACACAAACCACCTATCATTTTAACATAATTCATTCAAAAAAATTATTTGAAGCCTTCGAAGGCTTGGGTACAGCCCAATATGATGATGGTTTTAAGATGTTTGACCATGAGCTGGAATCATTGTTTTATGGGTTGAGGTGGTTGGCCTCTAGTACACCTAGATGATTTTAGATTGACGTGTTCTATGAGATCCCACATTCATTCTTGGAATATGGCATAGGGGTGAATGGGTGAAGAGAGCTTTGGATCGACCATTCTACGATCAGGTGGAACGTGGAAGTCCATTAAGACTGTTTATAAATATATACTTGTAAATTTTCCCTTTATTTTGTTGCTAAATTTACTTATTCACATTCAAATTTATACATTACTCTCTCAATACTTAAAATCTTATTGAACTCACATTCATACCTAAACCATACTTTGAAGTCATTATTAAACACAAGTTTATATCAAATTTATATATTTACTCTATGGATACATAAAGCCTTATCCAACTTACATTCATACCTATGGCTTGAGACTACATTTTTACACTACTAGCCTCAAAGGGAACTTCACTTTGGAACCAAAATTTGTTCAAGTGTGGAAGATAAAACACGGAGAGGATTTAATGAGTTTAGGAATAAAATCATGTGTGATGCATAAACATCATTAAAACATCTTAGATAGACTTAAAAATGATAAATAGAGATCGAAATGCTAGTTTACATACACTCCCAAAGTACAATGAACAAAGTATGTGTGAGAGCAACAAAAATTATCAGTTTGCAACAAACGAAGGTGTCATGACCATGAAATGCATTAAAGAGGTTCTAATCAATGCGATGAAACTTCATAATGATGAAGAAAATTTGAAACACATAAAATAATTTCACAAGACAAATGACGAACAAGGCGACACTTGATACAAAAGTTATGTAAGCTCCAAAACTTGAATGCAGTGAAATTTTGGAGGATGTTGTAACAACGATGACATGAACATATACAAAAGTTGTGTGTATAAGGAATATATGTGCATATACAGAATATATTTGCATATATGGAATATATTTGCATATACGGAAGCTATGCACATATATAGAATTTTTACATATATGGTAGATGCACATACGTAAGTTATGCATATACGGAAGATGTGCATATCTTCTGTATATGTGCATATTTTCTGTATATGTGCATATCCTTTGCATATGCATAACTTTTTTTATATCCACATATATTTTATATATGTGGTTCTATTGTATATACACAACATCGAGATATGTGCATATATATAAGGTATGCACATATACGAGATATATGAGCATATACAAAAGGCATGAGTATATACAAAATATGTGCATATATGAATGTCGCGTACTTTTTATATATGGAGATCTTATGTATCACATATCTTCCATGTATGTACAACCTTCATAGATGAAAATATCGTTCATATATGCACAAATATTGAATATTTTCATATACGGATCTTGCACATATACATAAGATATGCACTTATATGCAAGTTGTGAATATAGGGAGGATATGTATATACATTGGATGAAATTTTTCACAACATCTTTATATGTGTAGTTTCCATATATGAACATATATGGAAGTTGCACAAAATAAAAAAATGTGCATGTATGGGATATGTGCATATACATAAATTATTTTATGATTATAGCCACTGTATATGCGTAATTTATGTACATGCATAATTTTTCTAAATGTGCATATATGTTTTCCCATATACAAAAGATGTGTGCATATACAAAACATGTGCATACACCAAAGTTGCACCTATAAATAGGCTAAAGTTCTACATAGCTTCCGTATATACACATAAATTTCGTATATGCTCATATCTTTCCTATATGCACATCTTCTATATCAAATATTTTCCATATATGCAGATATCTTTCGGATATGTGCATATATGAAAGCTACGAATATATGGGAGATATGCACACATATGAAAGTTGAGGTTCAAGTTGTGCATAACTTCTATATATGCGTAGTTTCCATATATGTGCATATAAGGAAGCTGTATATATACGATAGATGCACATATGCAAAAGTTGTGCATATATTGAATATCCACATATAGATCATTTATTTGTAACTCTAGCCACTGTATGTGCATAAATCCGTCTGCACATATATAGAAGCTACTTCTATACAAAGGCTTAAAATCTCCACAACTTCTTGATATGCACATATTTTCCGTATATGTGAAACTTATGTATATGGACATAGAAAAAAGCTACATATATAAAGAATAAATTCACAACTTCCTTAATATGCATATACGACAACTTCCATATTTGCACAACTTTTATATATGTGCATATATGGAGGTCGTCGTATACTACATCCATTATAATATCATATGCTACCTCATATATAATATGTGCAATTTTCTACAGTGAAGGATAGCACACCCTTGGTCTTGTAAAGAATTTGTTGAGCCATCCCAAAAATATGGTGTATTTTGGGACTAATTCTTGTTTAGAATTTTTTCTAGTACTCAAACCACCTATCATTTTAGCATAATTCAATGAAAAAACACTTTGAAGCCCTCAAAGGTTTGTGCAAATACCAATATGATGATGGTTTTGTGATGTGTGACCAAGAGGAGGAATCATTATTTGATGGGTTGAGGCGGTTGGTCTCTAAAACCCCTAGATATTTTTGGATTGATGTTTTCTATGATATCCCACATTCTTTCTTGGAATATGGCATGAGGGTGAATGGCTGAAGAGAGATTTGGCTCAGCCATTTTACAAATGGGTGGAACGTGGAAGTCTATTAACACTGATTAAAGATATATACTTGTAAAAATTCCCTTTCTTTTGTTACTAAATTTACTTATTCACATTAAAATTTATACATTTACACTCTCGACACTTAAAATCTTATTTAACTCATATTCATACCTACACCATACTTCGAAGTCATTGTTAAACACAAATTTATATCAAATTTATTTATTTAATCTATGGATAAGTAAAACCTTATCCAACCCACATTCTTACCTATGGCTTGAGAGTCTGTGTTTGCACTCCTAGCTTCAAAACAAACATAACTTTGCAACCAAAATTTGTTCAAGTGTGGAAGATAAAACAAGGGGCGGATTTAATGAGTTTAGATATACAATGGTGTGTGACACATAAACATCATTAGTACATATTAGATAGACTTAAACAATGATAAATAGAGATCAAAATGCTAGTTTACATACATTCCCCAAGTACAACGAACAAAGTATGTGTGACTACGACCAAAATTGTTGGTTTACAACAAACGAAGGTGTCATGACCATGAAATGCATTAAAGAGGTTCTAATCAATGTGATGAAACATAAGAATGATGAAGAAAATTTGAAACACATAAAATAACTTGACATGACACATGACGAACAAGGTGAAACTTCATAAAAAAGTTAAGTAGGCTCGAAAACATGAATGTAGTGAAATTTTGGAGCGTGTTGTAACAACGTCAACATGTGCATATACAAAAGTTGTGTGTATAAAGAATATATGTCCATATACGAAATATATGTGCATATTCAGAAGATATGGACATATATATAAGTTTTACATATATGGTGGATACACATACGTAAGTTATGCATATACGAAGATGTGCATATTTTTTATATATGTGCATATTTTCGGTATATGTGCATATCTTCCGTATATGCGCATGTACAAAAGTTACACATATACAAAATCTATGTGCAAGTTCCGTAATATGCATATACAACAATCTATAACTTTGTTATATGTGTAGCCTTTGTATATGCACAACTTCTGTATATCCTCATATCCTATGCATATGCGTAGCTTTTGTATATGCACATATCTTTTATATATCTGCATTTATGATATTTATGCATATATTGTATATACACAACTTCCAGATATGTGCATATATGGAAGGTATGCACATATATGAGTGATATGTGCATCTATGGAATTCATGTGTATATACGAAATATGTTCATATACGAAAGTCGCATAATCTCTATATCTCAGCATCTTCTATATGACATATCTTCCATATATGTGCAACCTTCATATATGCACAAATTTTGTATATGTTCATATATGGATGTTGCACATATACATAAGATATGCACTTATATGGAAGTTGTACATATACGTATGATATCTATATACAGAGGTTGAAATTGCGTGCAAATTTTGTATATGTGTAGCTTCCATATATCCACATACATGGAAGTTGCACATAAAAAATAATTGTGCATATATGAAATATTTGCATATACATAATTTATGTGTGATTTTTGCCATTGTATATTCGTAATTTATGTATATGCATAATTTTTGTAAATAGGTATATCTATTTTCACATATACAAAAGATATGTGCATATACAGAAGATGTGCATATAAGAAAGTTGTGCCTATAGAAAGACCAAAGTTCTGCATAGCTTCTGTATATACACATAACTTTCATATATGCACATCTTATGTATCACATATTTTTCTGTATATGTGCATATCTTTCGTATATGTGCATCTATAAAAGTTGCGAATATACGGAAGATAAGTGCATATATGGAAGTTGAGGTTGAAGTTGTGGATAGCTTCTATATATGCATAGTTTCCATATATGTGTATATATGGAAGGCATACATATATGATAGATGCACATATGCAGAAGCTATGGATATATTGAAGATGCATATATAAAAAAAAGTTGTGCAACTTTAGCCATTATATGTGCGCATTTTTCATATATGTGCAAATCTGTTTGTGCATATACAGAAGGTACTCCTATACAAAGGCTTAAATTCTGCACAACTTTTGTATATGTGCATATCTTCTGTATATGTGCAACTTATGTATATGCACATACACAAAAGTTGCACATACATAGAAGCGATGCACAAGTTCCATAATATGCATATACGACAACCTCCATATATGCACAACTTCTATATATGTGCATATATGGAGGTTGTTTTATACTACATCCATTATAATATTATATGCTACGTCATATATAATATGTGCATTTATCTATAGTGAAGGAGCACACACCCTTGGTCTTGTAAAGCATTTGTCAAGCCATCTGAAAAAGATGGTGTCTTTTGGGACTAATTCTTGTTTAGAGTTCTTTCTAATACTCAAACCACCTAGCATCTTAGCATAATTCAGTGAAAAAAATTCTTTGAAGTTGTGGAAATATTGAGTAGAAACCCATATAATGATGGTGTTGTGATGTCTTACCATGAGGTGGAATCATTGTTTGATGGGTTAATGTGGTTGGCCTCTAGAACCTCTTGATGGATTTGGATTAACGTGTTCTATGAGATCCCACATTCATGCTTGGAATATGGCATGAGGCTGAATGGCTGAAGAGAGATTTGGCTCAACTATTCTATGGTCGAGAGGAATGTGGATGTCCATTAGGGCTGATTATAGAGATATGCTTCTAAATTTTCCCTTTCTTTTGTTACTAAATTTACTTATTCACTATGGATAACTAAAACCTTATCCAAATCACATTCATATCTTTGACTTGAGAGTGCACTTTGGCACTCCTAGCCTCAAAGGGAACTTCACTTTGCAACCAAAATTTGTTCAAGTGTGGAAGATAAAACAAGGAGTGATTTAATGAATTTAGAAATACAATCATGTGTGATGCATAAACATAATTAATACATCTTAGATAAACTTAAAAAATGATAAATAGAGATCAAAATTCTAGTTTACATACACTCCTTGAGTACAATGAAAAAAGTATGTGTGATTGTGACCAAAATTGTTGGTTTGCAACAAACGAAGGTGTCATGACCATGAAATGCATTAAAGAGTTTCTATTCAGTGCGATGAAACTTAATAATGATGACAAACATTTGAAACACATAAAATAACGTGACATGGCACATGACGAACAAGGTGACACTTGACACAAATGTTAAGTAGGCTCCAAAACTTGAATGTAGTGAAATTTTGGAGGGTGTTATAACAAAGACAACATGCATATATACAAAGTTGTGTGTATAAGGAATATATGTGCATATATAGAATATATATGCATATATATATAAGTTTTACATATATGGTAGATGTAGATACGTATGTTATGCATATACAGAAGATGTTCATAACTTCTATATATATGCATATTTTATGTATATGTTCCACTTCCATAATATGCATATACGACAATCTCTAACTTTTGTATATATGTAGCCTTCGTATATGCATAACTTTTGTATGTGCACATATCCTCTGCATATGCGTAACTTTTGTATATGCGTATATCTTTTATATATGTCCATATACCATATATGTCCTTCTATTGTATATACACAACTTCGAAATATGTGAATATATGGAAGGTATGCACATATACGAGAGATATGTGCATATATGGAAGGCACGTGCATATACGAAATATGTGCATATACGAAAGTTGCATAATTTCTATATATGAACGTCTTTTGTATCACATATCTTCCATATATGTGTAAACTTCATATTTGAACATATCTTTCATATATGCACAAATTTCATACATGTTCATATACACATGTTACACATATACATAAGATATGAACTTATATGGAAGTTGTGCATATACGGAGGATATGTACATACAGAGGTTGAAATTGTCTACAACTTTTGTATATGTGTAGCTTCCATATATGACATCTATGGAAGTTGCATGGAAACAAAAATTGTGCATGTATGGAATATATGCATATACATAATTTATGTGCAATTTTAGCCACTATATATGCATAATTTTTATAAATGCGCATATATATTTTCTCATATACGAAAGAGATGTGCATATACAGAAGATGTGCATATACAAAATTTGCACCTATAAAAAGGCTAAAGTTCTGCATAGCTTTCGTATATACAAATAAATTTCTTATATGCACATCTTTTGTATCACATATTTTTCGTATATGCACATATCTTTCGTATATGTGCATATATGAAAGTTGCGAATATATGGAAGATATGGACATATAGGGAAGTTGAGGTTGAAGTTGTGCATAACTCTATATATGGGTAGTTTCCATATATGTGCATATATTGAAGTTGTATATATACGATAAATGCACATATGTAGAATTTGGGCATATATTGAAGATGCACATATACATAATTTATCTGCAACTTTAGCCGCAATATGTGTGCATTTTCCATATATGCACAAATCTGTTTGTGCACATAGAGAAGCTACTCCAATACATAGGCTTAAATTTTGCACAACTTATGTATATGTGCATATCTTCCATATATGCGCAACTTATGTATATGCACATACACAAAAGCTGCACATATACAGAAGCAATACACAGCTTACGTAATATGCATATACGATAACCTCAAAATAATCACAACTCCTATATATGTGCATATATCAAAGTTGTGCATATATGGAGCTTTCTATACACTATATCCATTATAATATTATATACTACCTCATATATAATATGCGCATTTATCTATAATGAAGGATCACACACACTTTTCCTTTGTTAGGATATTCCAACGCATAGAAAATAGTTAAGTATAACTTGGTGTAGTGTAGAGTTAGGTAAAGTGTGTTTCTTTACTATGTACTTTTGTAACTTATAATCCGACGGTCACGATATGTAGTGATCCGACGGTTCATTCTCTCCTCGGTATTACCGACACTTGATCCGTGGCTTGACACCCGATTGGTCCATGAATTCTATTTAAAGAGCATGGAGGGTCATTTGTAGGTTAACTGTTCATGAGAGAAGCTTATGTAAAATTTCATTCTTTTATTAATACATTGCCTGAAGTGGCCACGTTGGCTTAGGTCGTCGACTGTTTCCCTCTTTGAGGGTTTTAACCACATCAAAAATATTGGTGTATTGATATGTGATATGTTTGTGGGCGGTGTCCTTTGGTGTTCTGTCTAAGAAACTTACCTTGTAAATTCCTACATGGTATGAGAGCTATTTGAGGGCCGCATCCATTGGTGGTCCAAATCTGAAGCCGGTAGAACTGCATCTGACTATTGTTTCCTAGATCTGTTGTTTCTGACTACTTTCGGGCCAAGAGGACGGCTCTGTTGTGTTAGGAGCATTCGTTCTAGTAAGGTACCCCTTTCGTTTCACGCGAAAAGGTTTCTAGTAGCCCTAGCTACGTCATTTTTAAGATCTAGAGGTATACAATGTTTATTTTCAGTTTCTAGTTATTTTCTCTCTGTTTATTATTTTGATTTATTTAGCTTTTTTTTATTACCAGATCTATACCTTTCATTTTTGCGTATGATTTTTGCCTTGTGACTCTATGTGATCTAGGCAAATCATAAACAGAGAGGAAGGATTTTTCTCATGCATATGCTCTTTTCCGTTGCGCCTTAGTGTGATCTCGGAAAATCAGAAACATTGAGGAAAATATTTAGTTTTTTGGTAAAGCTAACCTCAAGCCGTAAGGCTTATTTGTGTTTGTATGTCTGTGTTGGTTTTTGTGTTTTTTGGTTTGTATGGAAAAAGAGCTTTCTCAAGCAAGCACGCAACCCAAAGCTTTAGTGACTAAAAAAAAACACCCCCCCTCTCTCTCTCTCTCTCAAACTTTTTGTTTAGCTCACTTGGTCTAAAGCTAATTTATGAGAGTAGAGGTCTTGAGTTCAAGTTTTCTTTTTGAGCTTCGAAAGGGGGTATATTTTTTTTAACATTATCATTCATTTCCGCACATTCCCGTGCTTATTCAGCATCTTCATCAACTTTTCTTCAAAAAGCTATAACTTCTTCATCCGGAAGCCGTTTTGAGAGCCCTTTTTTTTTAACCAGCCTAATTTTTCGAGATCTTTCAATCGGAACAATTAGTTTCAGCATATATAACTTCATTTTCTGTTAAAATGGAAATTCCATGCCAAGTTTTTCTTGATAGCACTAACTACTTCCAATGGTGGTCCTACATTACGGATTTACTTAGAAGTAAAGGTCTTTACAGAATAGCCACAGGCTAAGAAACCAAACCGGAAGATGAAGATAAGGCAGCTAAATGGGAAAATAGGCAAGATCAAGCACATGAGTTGATAGGGATGTCTATTTCTCCAGATCTTAGATTCCATATTCCAGAACTTGATACTCCTGATGAAGCATTGAAACAGATTACTAAAATTTTTGGAATCAAACATGAACTTAGAGCCCATCAACTTGAAAATGAGTTGCTTACATTGGACCCCAATAATTTTTCTTGCATTGAAGATTTTTTGTCCAAGTTCAAGACCCTTAGACTTCTCTTAGAAGGTGTTAAGGT